>CAWZYM010000220.1:92500-203237 GCA_963966185.1 Rhabditoides inermis | reverse complement strand
CCCGAGCACTCATTCTTTTCACAAATTTGCAAAATGTCATGCGTCTGGGGGAATCGAACCCCGTCGAATGCTTGGAAGGCATCCATGCTGACCATTACACCACAGACGCTTGTTCTTGATCTCCCAGAAATCGGATATGCGCAGGCTTGATCTGGACAACGGAGAAAGGAAAAGGAATGCCTATGACAGGAATCGAACCTGTGTCGCCACGGCCACAACGTGGAGTACTAACCACTATACTACATAGGCCAATAACTGAGCTAAAATAATTGCGTGATGATGTTACATTCATACACATACTCTCATACTCATACATACACAATAAGTTGCAAGTTGCAAGTGGCTAAGAAATAGGGACCACAACGTGATATGTAGAGAGTGAGGCGAAATCATGTAACATATTCTCACTGGACACATGATGTGCTCTAATTACCATAGAACGATTCGCCCTTTCGCGCTGATTCCAACGATATTTTATTTATGGGATCATGTACCCTGTAAAGTACTGAAAATCGATAAAAAGTGATATTATGACGTCATATTTCTTTGATCTAGCCGCCATTGCCCAAAATGAGTAATGAAAAATGATGTAATAAGAGATGTATTTCATCAAGTACTGATCGATTACAATCAAACAAAGCGTATTGCTACTATTATAAACGAATACATTCATAATTTAACTATCGATGACGTCATAAATCTTTTGATCTAGCCGCCCTCTGTCGCACTTTCCCTATGTGAGCGCACGCTCGGGTGCGCGCGCTGCGCGGAATTTGAGCGCAATGTGAACGATGAACCCTATGAACATTATATATTTTTGAAATCAGCTTGAAATGAACTACATGAATGAACTAATTGCTATACCATATCCAAACATCTGAAAATGGTATTGTGGTCCCTAGCTAAGAAATGAAACACTTCCAGGACCTTCAAGACTGTTTTCCGTTCTCCCACGATCAACTTTATTCGAAGTTGGTCAGACAAAAGTTTTTCGTGAGCGACGACGTTTACAAAAAGGAAATGCCTATGACAGGAATCGAACCTGTGTCGCCACGGCCACAACGTGGAGTACTAACCACTATACTACATAGGCCGAGAGAACGGCTGTCTAATAGCGTGGAAGTGTTGGCAAAAGGCGCCGACAAAGATTGCAAGGTACGTCCGCGAAATGATGAAATAATCAGTAGCATTGATCCAAAAATAGCAAAATTACAGCCCCGTACGGACTCGAACCCGTGGCCGTTAGATTAAAAGTCTAACGCTCTACCAACTGAGCTAACGAGGCTTCAGATTCCTCTCCATTCTCCGCCGATATTCGATCGCACGCTGCAAAAGCACGCGAGTAGTGATGCTGAAATTATTTTTAATAGGGCAAAACGTTATGCGTCTGGGGGGGAATCGAACCCCCGTCGAATGCTTGGAAGGCATCCATGCTGACCATTACACCGCAGACGCTCATGTGAGAGTGCTCTTACTGAGCGGTTTCGTGCCCGAGCACTCATTCTTTTCACAAATTTGCAAAATGTCATGCGTCTGGGGGGAATCGAACCCCCGTCGAATGCTTGGAAGGCATCCATGCTGACCATTACACCACAGACGCTTGTTCTTGATCTCCCAGAAATCGGATATGCGCAGGCTTGATCTGGACAACGGAGAAAGGAAAAGGAATGCCTATGACAGGAATCGAACCTGTGTCGCCACGGCCACAACGTGGAGTACTAACCACTATACTACATAGGCCAATAACTGAGCTAAAATAATTGCGTGATGATGTTACATTCATACACATACTCTCATACTCATACATACACAATAAGTTGCAAGTTGCAAGTGGCTAAGAAATGAAACACTTCCAGGACCTTCAAGACTGTTTTCCGTTCTCCCACGATCAACTTTATTCGAAGTTGGTCAGACAAAAGTTTTTCGTGAGCGACGACGTTTACAAAAAGGAAATGCCTATGACAGGAATCGAACCTGTGTCGCCACGGCCACAACGTGGAGTACTAACCACTATACTACATAGGCCGAGAGAACGGCTGTCTAATAGCGTGGAAGTGTTGGCAAAAGGCGCCGACAAAGATTGCAAGGTACGTCCGCGAAATGATGAAAGAATCAGTAGCATTGATCCAAAAATAGCAAAATTACAGCCCCGTACGGGACTCGAACCCGTGGCCGTTAGATTAAAAGTCTAACGCTCTACCAACTGAGCTAACGAGGCTTCAGATTCCTCTCCATTCTCCGCCGATATTCGATCGCACGCTGCAAAAGCACGCGAGTAGTGATGCTGAAATTATTTTTAATAGGGCAAAACGTTATGCGTCTGGGGGGGGGGGAATCGAACCCCCGTCGAATGCTTGGAAGGCATCCATGCTGACCATTACACCGCAGACGCTCATGTGAGAGTGCTCTTACTGAGCGGTTTCGTGCCGAGCACTCATTCTTTTCACAAATTTGCAAAATGTCATGCGTCTGGGGGAATCGAACCCCCGTCGAATGCTTGGAAGGCATCCATGCTGACCATTACACCACAGACGCTTGTTCTTGATCTCCAGAAATCGGATATGCGCAGGCTTGATCTGGACAACGGAGAAAGGAAAAGGAATGCCTATGACAGGAATCGAACCTGTGTCGCCACGGCCACAACGTGGAGTACTAACCACTATACTACATAGGCCAATAACTGAGCTAAAATAATTGCGTGATGATGTTACATTCATACACATACTCTCATACTCATACATACACAATAAGTTGCAAGTTGCAAGTGGCTAAGAAATGAAACACTTCCAGGACCTTCAAGACTGTTTTCCGTTCTCCCACGATCAACTTTATTCGAAGTTGGTCAGACAAAAGTTTTTCGTGAGCGACGACGTTTACAAAAAGGAAATGCCTATGACAGGAATCGAACCTGTGTCGCCACGGCCACAACGTGGAGTACTAACCACTATACTACATAGGCCGAGAGAACGGCTGTCTAATAGCGTGGAAGTGTTGGCAAAAGGCGCCGACAAAGATTGCAAGGTACGTCCGCGAAATGATGAAATAATCAGTAGCATTGATCCAAAAATAGCAAAATTACAGCCCCGTACGGGACTCGAACCCGTGGCCGTTAGATTAAAAGTCTAACGCTCTACCAACTGAGCTAACGAGGCTTCAGATTCCTCTCCATTCTCCGCCGATATTCGATCGCACGCTGCAAAAGCACGCGAGTAGTGATGCTGAAATTATTTTTAATAGGGCAAAACGTTATGCGTCTGGGGGAATCGAACCCCGTCGAATGCTTGGAAGGCATCCATGCTGACCATTACACCACAGACGCTCATGTGAGAGTGCTCTTACTGAGCGGTTTCGTGCCCGAGCACTCATTCTTTTCACAAATTTGCAAAATGTAATGCGTCTGGGGGGAATCGAACCCCCGTCGAATGCTTGGAAGGCATCCATGCTGACCATTACACCACAGACGCTTGTTCTTGATCTCCCAGAAATCGGATATGCGCAGGCTTGATCTGGACAACGGAGAAAGGAAAAGGAATGCCTATGACAGGAATCGAACCTGTGTCGCCACGGCCACAACGTGGAGTACTAACCACTATACTACATAGGCCAATAACTGAGCTAAAATAATTGCGTGATGATGTTACATTCATACACATACTCTCATACTCATACATACACAATAAGTTGCAAGTTGCAAGTGGCTAAGAAATGAAACACTTCCAGGACCTTCAAGACTGTTTTCCGTTCTCCCACGATCAACTTTATTCGAAGTTGGTCAGACAAAAGTTTTTCGTGAGCGACGACGTTTACAAAAAGGAAATGCCTATGCCAGGAATCGAACCTGTGTCGCCACGGCCACAACGTGGAGTACTAACCACTATACTACATAGGCCGAGAGAACGGCTGTCTAATAGCGTGGAAGTGTTGGCAAAAGGCGCCGACAAAGATTGCAAGGTACGTCCGCGAAATGATGAAATAATCAGTAGCATTGATCCAAAAATAGCAAAATTACAGCCCCGTACGGGACTCGAACCCGTGGCCGTTAAATTAAAAGTCTAACGCTCTACCAACTGAGCTAACGAGGCTTCAGATTCCTCTCCATTCTCCGCCGATATTCGATCGCACGCTGCAAAAGCACGCGAGTAGTGATGCTGAAATTATTTTTAATAGGGCAAAACGTTATGCGTCTGGGGGAATCGAACCCCCGTCGAATGCTTGGAAGGCATCCATGCTGACCATTACACCACAGACGCTCATGTGAGAGTGCTCTTACTGAGCGGTTTCGTGCCCGAGCACTCATTCTTTTCACAAATTTGCAAAATGTAATGCGTCTGGGGGGAATCGAACCCCCGTCGAATGCTTGGAAGGCATCCATGCTGACCATTACACCACAGACGCTTGTTCTTGATCTCCCAGAAATCGGATATGCGCAGGCTTGATCTGGACAACGGAGAAAGGAAAAGGAATGCCTATGACAGGAATCGAACCTGTGTCGCCACGGCCACAACGTGGAGTACTAACCACTATACTACATAGGCCAATAACTGAGCTAAAATAATTGCGTGATGATGTTACATTCATACACATACTCTCATACTCATACATACACAATAAGTTGCAAGTTGCAAGTGGCTAAGAAATGAAACACTTCCAGGACCTTCAAGACTGTTTTCCGTTCTCCCACGATCAACTTTATTCGAAGTTGGTCAGACAAAAGTTTTTCGTGAGCGACGACGTTTACAAAAAGGAAATGCCTATGACAGGAATCGAACCTGTGTCGCCACGGCCACAACGTGGAGTACTAACCACTATACTACATAGGCCGAGAGAACGGCTGTCTAATAGCGTGGAAGTGTTGGCAAAAGGCGCCGACAAAGATTGCAAGGTACGTCCGCGAAATGATGAAAGAATCAGTAGCATTGATCCAAAAATAGCAAAATTACAGCCCCGTACGGGACTCGAACCCGTGGCCGTTAGATTAAAAGTCTAACGCTCTACCAACTGAGCTAACGAGGCTTCAGATTCCTCTCCATTCTCCGCCGATATTCGATCGCACGCTGCAAAAGCACGCGAGTAGTGATGCTGAAATTATTTTTAATAGGGCAAAACGTTATGCGTCTGGGGGAATCGAACCCCCGTCGAATGCTTGGAAGGCATCCATGCTGACCATTACACCACAGACGCTCATGTGAGAGTGCTCTTACTGAGCGGTTTCGTGCCCGAGCACTCATTCTTTTCACAAATTTGCAAAATGTAATGCGTCTGGGGGGAATCGAACCCCCGTCGAATGCTTGGAAGGCATCCATGCTGACCATTACACCACAGACGCTTGTTCTTGATCTCCCAGAAATCGGATATGCGCAGGCTTGATCTGGACAACGGAGAAAGGAAAAGGAATGCCTATGACAGGAATCGAACCTGTGTCGCCACGGCCACAACGTGGAGTACTAACCACTATACTACATAGGCCAATAACTGAGCTAAAATAATTGCGTGATGATGTTACATTCATACACATACTCTCATACTCATACATACACAATAAGTTGCAAGTTGCAAGTGGCTAAGAAATGAAACACTTCCAGGACCTTCAAGACTGTTTTCCGTTCTCCCACGATCAACTTTATTCGAAGTTGGTCAGACAAAAGTTTTTCGTGAGCGACGACGTTTACAAAAAGGAAATGCCTATGACAGGAATCGAACCTGTGTCGCCACGGCCACAACGTGGAGTACTAACCACTATACTACATAGGCCGAGAGAACGGCTGTCTAATAGCGTGGAAGTGTTGGCAAAAGGCGCCGACAAAGATTGCAAGGTACGTCCGCGAAATGATGAAAGAATCAGTAGCATTGATCCAAAAATAGCAAAATTACAGCCCCGTACGGGACTCGAACCCGTGGCCGTTAGATTAAAAGTCTAACGCTCTACCAACTGAGCTAACGAGGCTTCAGATTCCTCTCCATTCTCCGCCGATATTCGATCGCACGCTGCAAAAGCACGCGAGTAGTGATGCTGAAATTATTTTTAATAGGGCAAAACGTTATGCGTCTGGGGGGAATCGAACCCCCGTCGAATGCTTGGAAGGCATCCATGCTGACCATTACACCGCAGACGCTCATGTGAGAGGACAACGGAGAAAGGAAAAGGAATGCCTATGACAGGAATCGAACCTGTGTCGCCACGGCCACAACGTGGAGTACTAACCACTATACTACATAGGCCAATAACTGAGCTAAAATAATTGCGTGATGATGTTACATTCATACACATACTCTCATACTCATACATACACAATAAGTTGCAAGTTGCAAGTGGCTAAGAAATGAAACACTTCCAGGACCTTCAAGACTGTTTTCCGTTCTCCCACGATCAACTATTCGAAGTTGGTCAGACAAAAGTTTTTCGTGAGCGACGACGTTTACAAAAAGGAAATGCCTATGACAGGAATCGAATCTGTGTCGCCACGGCCACAACGTGGAGTACTAACCACTATACTACATAGGCCGAGAGAACGGCTGTCTAATAGCGTGGAAGTGTTGGCAAAAGGCGCCGACAAAGATTGCAAGGTACGTCCGCGAAATGATGAAAGAATCAGTAGCATTGATCCAAAAATAGCAAAATTACAGCCCCGTACGGGACTCGAACCCGTGGCCGTTAAATTAAAAGTCTAACGCTCTACCAACTGAGCTAACGAGGCTTCAGATTCCTCTCCATTCTCCGCCGATATTCGATCGCACGCTGCAAAAGCACGCGAGTAGTGATGCTGAAATTATTTTTAATAGGGCAAAACGTTATGCGTCTGGGGGAATCGAACCCCCGTCGAATGCTTGGAAGGCATCCATGCTGACCATTACACCACAGACGCTCATGTGAGAGTGCTCTTACTGAGCGGTTTCGTGCCCGAGCACTCATTCTTTTCACAAATTTGCAAAATGTAATGCGTCTGGGGGGAATCGAACCCCCGTCGAATGATTGGAAGGCATCCATGCTGACCATTACACCACAGACGCTTGTTCTTGATCTCCCAGAAATCGGATATGCGCAGGCTTGATCTGGACAACGGAGAAAGGAAAAGGAATGCCTATGACAGGAATCGAACCTGTGTCGCCACGGCCACAACGTGGAGTACTAACCACTATACTACATAGGCCAATAACTGAGCTAAAATAATTGCGTGATGATGTTACATTCATACACATACTCTCATACTCATACATACACAATAAGTTGCAAGTTGCAAGTGGCTAAGAAATGAAACACTTCCAGGACCTTCAAGACTGTTTTCCGTTCTCCCACGATCAACTTTATTCGAAGTTGGTCAGACAAAAGTTTTTCGTGAGCGACGACGTTTACAAAAAGGAAATGCCTATGACAGGAATCGAACCTGTGTCGCCACGGCCACAACGTGGAGTACTAACCACTATACTACATAGGCCGAGAGAACGGCTGTCTAATAGCGTGGAAGTGTTGGCAAAAGGCGCCGACAAAGATTGCAAGGTACGTCCGCGAAATGATGAAAGAATCAGTAGCATTGATCCAAAAATAGCAAAATTACAGCCCCGTACGGGACTCGAACCCGTGGCCGTTAGATTAAAAGTCTAACGCTCTACCAACTGAGCTAACGAGGCTTCAGATTTCTCTCCATTCTCCGCCGATATTCGATCGCACGCTGCAAAAGCACGCGAGTAGTGATGCTGAAATTATTTTTAATAGGGCAAAACGTTATGCGTCTGGGGGGAATCGAACCCCCGTCGAATGCTTGGAAGGCATCCATGCTGACCATTACACCGCAGACGCTCATGTGAGAGTGCTCTTACTGAGCGGTTTCGTGCCCGAGCACTCATTCTTTTCACAAATTTGCAAAATGTCATGCGTCTGGGGGGAATCGAACCCCCGTCGAATGCTTGGAAGGCATCCATGCTGACCATTACACCACAGACGCTTGTTCTTGATCTCCCAGAAATCGGATATGCGCAGGCTTGATCTGGACAACGGAGAAAGGAAAAGGAATGCCTATGACAGGAATCGAACCTGTGTCGCCACGGCCACAACGTGGAGTACTAACCACTATACTACATAGGCCAATAACTGAGCTAAAATAATTGCGTGATGATGTTACATTCATACACATACTCTCATACTCATACATACACAATAAGTTGCAAGTTGCAAGTGGCTAAGAAATGAAACACTTCCAGGACCTTCAAGACTGTTTTCCGTTCTCCCACGATCAACTTTATTCGAAGTTGGTCAGACAAAAGTTTTTCGTGAGCGACGACGTTTACAAAAAGGAAATGCCTATGACAGGAATCGAACCTGTGTCGCCACGGCCACAACGTGGAGTACTAACCACTATACTACATAGGCCGAGAGAACGGCTGTCTAATAGCGTGGAAGTGTTGGCAAAAGGCGCCGACAAAGATTGCAAGGTACGTCCGCGAAATGATGAAAGAATCAGTAGCATTGATCCAAAAATAGCAAAATTACAGCCCCGTACGGGACTCGAACCCGTGGCCGTTAGATTAAAAGTCTAACGCTCTACCAACTGAGCTAACGAGGCTTCAGATTTCTCTCCATTCTCCGCCGATATTCGATCGCACGCTGCAAAAGCACGCGAGTAGTGATGCTGAAATTATTTTTAATAGGGCAAAACGTTATGCGTCTGGGGGGAATCGAACCCCCGTCGAATGCTTGGAAGGCATCCATGCTGACCATTACACCACAGACGCTCATGTGAGAGTGCTCTTACTGAGCGGTTTCGTGCCCGAGCACTCATTCTTTTCACAAATTTGCAAAATGTAATGCGTCTGGGGGGAATCGAACCCCCGTCGAATGCTTGGAAGGCATCCATGCTGACCATTACACCACAGACGCTTGTTCTTGATCTCCCAGAAATCGGATATGCGCAGGCTTGATCTGGACAACGGAGAAAGGAAAAGGAATGCCTATGACAGGAATCGAACCTGTGTCGCCACGGCCACAACGTGGAGTACTAACCACTATACTACATAGGCCAATAACTGAGCTAAAATAATTGCGTGATGATGTTACATTCATACACATACTCTCATACTCATACATACACAATAAGTTGCAAGTTGCAAGTGGCTAAGAAATGAAACACTTCCAGGACCTTCAAGACTGTTTTCCGTTCTCCCACGATCAACTTTATTCGAAGTTGGTCAGACAAAAGTTTTTCGTGAGCGACGACGTTTACAAAAAGGAAATGCCTATGACAGGAATCGAACCTGTGTCGCCACGGCCACAACGTGGAGTACTAACCACTATACTACATAGGCCGAGAGAACGGCTGTCTAATAGCGTGGAAGTGTTGGCAAAAGGCGCCGACAAAGATTGCAAGGTACGTCCGCGAAATGATGAAAGAATCAGTAGCATTGATCCAAAAATAGCAAAATTACAGCCCCGTACGGGACTCGAACCCGTGGCCGTTAGATTAAAAGTCTAACGCTCTACCAACTGAGCTAACGAGGCTTCAGATTCCTCTCCATTCTCCGCCGATATTCGATCGCACGCTGCAAAAGCACGCGAGTAGTGATGCTGAAATTATTTTTAATAGGGCAAAACGTTATGCGTCTGGGGGGAATCGAACCCCCGTCGAATGCTTGGAAGGCATCCATGCTGACCATTACACCGCAGACGCTCATGTGAGAGTGCACTTACTGAGCGGTTTCGTGCCCGAGCACTCATTCTTTTCACAAATTTGCAAAATGTCATGCGTCTGGGGGGAATCGAACCCCCGTCGAATGCTTGGAAGGCATCCATGCTGACCATTACACCACAGACGCTTGTTCTTGATCTCCCAGAAATCGGATATGCGCAGGCTTGATCTGGACAACGGAGAAAGGAAAAGGAATGCCTATGACAGGAATCGAACCTGTGTCGCCACGGCCACAACGTGGAGTACTAACCACTATACTACATAGGCCAATAACTGAGCTAAAATAATTGCGTGATGATGTTACATTCATACACATACTCTCATACTCATACATACACAATAATTGCAAGTTGCAAGTGGCTAAGAAATGAAACACTTCCAGGACCTTCAAGACTGTTTTCCGTTCTCCCACGATCAACTTTATTCGAAGTTGGTCAGACAAAAGTTTTTCGTGAGCGACGAAGTTTACAAAAAGGAAATGCCTATGACAGGAAGCGAACCTGTGTCGCCACGGCCACAACGTGGAGTACTAACCACTATACTACATAGGCCAATAACTGAGCTAAAATAATTGCGTGATGATGTTACATTCATACACATACTCTCATACTCATACATACACAATAAGTTGCAAGTTGCAAGTGGCTAAGAAATGAAACACTTCCAGGACCTTCAAGACTGTTTTCCGTTCTCCCACGATCAACTTTATTCGAAGTTGGTCAGACAAAAGTTTTTCGTGAGCGACGACGTTTACAAAAAGGAAATGCCTATGACAGGAATCGAACCTGTGTCGCCACGGCCACAACGTGGAGTACTAACCACTATACTACATAGGCCGAGAGAACGGCTGTCTAATAGCGTGGAAGTGTTGGCAAAAGGCGCCGACAAAGATTGCAAGGTACGTCCGCGAAATGATGAAAGAATCAGTAGCATTGATCCAAAAATAGCAAAATTACAGCCCCGTACGGGACTCGAACCCGTGGCCGTTAGATTAAAAGTCTAACGCTCTACCAACTGAGCTAACGAGGCTTCAGATTCCTCTCCATTCTCCGCCGATATTCGATCGCACGCTGCAAAAGCACGCGAGTAGTGATGCTGAAATTATTTTTAATAGGGCAAAACGTTATGCGTCTGGGGGGAATCGAACCCCCGTCGAATGCTTGGAAGGCATCCATGCTGACCATTACACCACAGACGCTCATGTGAGAGTGCTCTTACTGAGCGGTTTCGTGCCCGAGCACTCATTCTTTTCACAAATTTGCAAAATGTAATGCGTCCGGGGGGAATCGAACCCCCGTCGAATGCTTGGAAGGCATCCATGCTGACCATTACACCACAGACGCTTGTTCTTGATCTCCCAGAAATCGGATATGCGCAGGCTTTATCTGGACAACGGAGAAAGGAAAAGGAATGCCTATGACAGGAATCGAACCTGTGTCGCCACGGCCACAACGTGGAGTACTAACCACTATACTACATAGGCCAATAACTGAGCTGAAATACTTGCGTGATGATGTTACATTCATACACATACTCTCATACTCATACATACACAATAAGTTGCAAGTTGCAAGTGGCTAAGAAATGAAACACTTCCAGGACCTTCAAGACTGTTTTCCGGCTCTACCAACTGAGCTAACGAGGCTTCAGATTCCTCTCCATTCTCCGCCGATATTCGATCGCACGCTGCAAAAGCACGCGAGTAGTGATGCTGAAATTATTTTTAATAGGGCAAAACGTTATGCGTCTGGGGGGAATCGAACCCCCGTCGAATGCTTGGAAGGCATCCATGCTGACCATTACACCACAGACCCTCATGTGAGAGTGCTCTTACTGAGCGGTTTCGTGCCCGAGCACTCATTCTTTTCACAAATTTGCAAAATGTAATGCGTCTGGGGGGAATCGAACCCCCGTCGAATGCTTGGAAGGCATCCATGCTGACCATTACACCACAGACGCTTGTTCTTGATCTCCCAGAAATCGGATATGCGCAGGCTTGATCTGGACAACGGAGAAAGGAAAAGGAATGCCTATGACAGGAATCGAACCTGTGTCGCCACGGCCACAACGTGGAGTACTAACCACTATACTACATAGGCCAATAACTGAGCTAAAATAATTGCGTGATGATGTTACATTCATACACATACTCTCATACTCATACATACACAATAAGTTGCAAGTTGCAAGTGGCTAAGAAATGAAACACTTCCAGGACCTTCAAGACTGTTTTCCGTTCTCCCACGATCAACTTTATTCGAAGTTGGTCAGACAAAAGTTTTTCGTGAGCGACGACGTTTACAAAAAGGAAATGCCTATGACAGGAATCGAACCTGTGTCGCCACGGCCACAACGTGGAGTACTAACCACTATACTACATAGGCCGAGAGAACGGCTGTCTAATAGCGTGGAAGTGTTGGCAAAAGGCGCCGACAAAGATTGCAAGGTACGTCCGCGAAATGATGAAAGAATCAGTAGCATTGATCCAAAAATAGCAAAATTACAGCCCCGTACGGGACTCGAACCCGTGGCCGTTAGATTAAAAGTCTAACGCTCTACCAACTGAGCTAACGAGGCTTCAGATTCCTCTCCATTCTCCGCCGATATTCGATCGCACGCTGCAAAAGCACGCGAGTAGTGATGCTGAAATTATTTTTAATAGGGCAAAACGTTATGCGTCTGGGGGGGGAATCGAACCCCCGTCGAATGCTTGGAAGGCATCCATGCTGACCATTACACCGCAGACGCTCATGTGAGAGTGCTCTTACTGAGCGGTTTCGTGCCCGAGCACTCATTCTTTTCACAAATTTGCAAAATGTCATGCGTCTGGGGGGAATCGAACCCCCGTCGAATGCTTGGAAGGCATCCATGCTGACCATTACACCACAGACGCTTGTTCTTGATCTCCCAGAAATCGGATATGCGCAGGCTTGATCTGGACAACGGAGAAAGGAAAAGGAATGCCTATGACAGGAATCGAACCTGTGTCGCCACGGCCACAACGTGGAGTACTAACCACTATACTACATAGGCCAATAACTGAGCTAAAATAATTGCGTGATGATGTTACATTCATACACATACTCTCATACTCATACATACACAATAAGTTGCAAGTTGCAAGTGGCTAAGAAATAGGGACCACAACGTGATATGTAGAGAGTGAGGCGAAATCATGTAACATATTCTCACTGGACACATGATGTGCTCTAATTACCATAGAACGATTCGCCCTTTCGCGCTGATTCCAACGATATTTTATTTATGGGATCATGTACCCTGTAAAGTACTGAAAATCGATAAAAAGTGATATTATGACGTCATATTTCTTTGATCTAGCCGCCATTGCCCAAAATGAGTAATGAAAAATGATGTAATAAGAGATGTATTTCATCAAGTACTGATCGATTACAATCAAACAAAGCGTATTGCTACTATTATAAACGAATACATTCATAATTTAACTATCGATGACGTCATAAATCTTTTGATCTAGCCGCCCTCTGTCGCACTTTCCCTATGTGAGCGCACGCTCGGGTGCGCGCGCTGCGCGGAATTTGAGCGCAATGTGAACGATGAACCCTATGAACATTATATATTTTTGAAATCAGCTTGAAATGAACTACATGAATGAACTAATTGCTATACCATATCCAAACATCTGAAAATGGTATTGTGGTCCCTAGCTAAGAAATGAAACACTTCCAGGACCTTCAAGACTGTTTTCCGTTCTCCCACGATCAACTTTATTCGAAGTTGGTCAGACAAAAGTTTTTCGTGAGCGACGACGTTTACAAAAAGGAAATGCCTATGACAGGAATCGAACCTGTGTCGCCACGGCCACAACGTGGAGTACTAACCACTATACTACATAGGCCGAGAGAACGGCTGTCTAATAGCGTGGAAGTGTTGGCAAAAGGCGCCGACAAAGATTGCAAGGTACGTCCGCGAAATGATGAAATAATCAGTAGCATTGATCCAAAAATAGCAAAATTACAGCCCCGTACGGGACTCGAACCCGTGGCCGTTAGATTAAAAGTCTAACGCTCTACCAACTGAGCTAACGAGGCTTCAGATTCCTCTCCATTCTCCGCCGATATTCGATCGCACGCTGCAAAAGCACGCGAGTAGTGATGCTGAAATTATTTTTAATAGGGCAAAACGTTATGCGTCTGGGGGGGAATCGAACCCCCGTCGAATGCTTGGAAGGCATCCATGCTGACCATTACACCGCAGACGCTCATGTGAGAGTGCTCTTACTGAGCGGTTTCGTGCCCGAGCACTCATTCTTTTCACAAATTTGCAAAATGTCATGCGTCTGGGGGGAATCGAACCCCCGTCGAATGCTTGGAAGGCATCCATGCTGACCATTACACCACAGACGCTTGTTCTTGATCTCCCAGAAATCGGATATGCGCAGGCTTGATCTGGACAACGGAGAAAGGAAAAGGAATGCCTATGACAGGAATCGAACCTGTGTCGCCACGGCCACAACGTGGAGTACTAACCACTATACTACATAGGCCAATAACTGAGCTAAAATAATTGCGTGATGATGTTACATTCATACACATACTCTCATACTCATACATACACAATAAGTTGCAAGTTGCAAGTGGCTAAGAAATGAAACACTTCCAGGACCTTCAAGACTGTTTTCCGTTCTCCCACGATCAACTTTATTCGAAGTTGGTCAGACAAAAGTTTTTCGTGAGCGACGACGTTTACAAAAAGGAAATGCCTATGACAGGAATCGAACCTGTGTCGCCACGGCCACAACGTGGAGTACTAACCACTATACTACATAGGCCGAGAGAACGGCTGTCTAATAGCGTGGAAGTGTTGGCAAAAGGCGCCGACAAAGATTGCAAGGTACGTCCGCGAAATGATGAAAGAATCAGTAGCATTGATCCAAAAATAGCAAAATTACAGCCCCGTACGGGACTCGAACCCGTGGCCGTTAGATTAAAAGTCTAACGCTCTACCAACTGAGCTAACGAGGCTTCAGATTCCTCTCCATTCTCCGCCGATATTCGATCGCACGCTGCAAAAGCACGCGAGTAGTGATGCTGAAATTATTTTTAATAGGGCAAAACGTTATGCGTCTGGGGGGGGGGGGGGAATCGAACCCCCGTCGAATGCTTGGAAGGCATCCATGCTGACCATTACACCGCAGACGCTCATGTGAGAGTGCTCTTACTGAGCGGTTTCGTGCCCGAGCACTCATTCTTTTCACAAATTTGCAAAATGTCATGCGTCTGGGGGGAATCGAACCCCCGTCGAATGCTTGGAAGGCATCCATGCTGACCATTACACCACAGACGCTTGTTCTTGATCTCCCAGAAATCGGATATGCGCAGGCTTGATCTGGACAACGGAGAAAGGAAAAGGAATGCCTATGACAGGAATCGAACCTGTGTCGCCACGGCCACAACGTGGAGTACTAACCACTATACTACATAGGCCAATAACTGAGCTAAAATAATTGCGTGATGATGTTACATTCATACACATACTCTCATACTCATACATACACAATAAGTTGCAAGTTGCAAGTGGCTAAGAAATGAAACACTTCCAGGACCTTCAAGACTGTTTTCCGTTCTCCCACGATCAACTTTATTCGAAGTTGGTCAGACAAAAGTTTTTCGTGAGCGACGACGTTTACAAAAAGGAAATGCCTATGACAGGAATCGAACCTGTGTCGCCACGGCCACAACGTGGAGTACTAACCACTATACTACATAGGCCGAGAGAACGGCTGTCTAATAGCGTGGAAGTGTTGGCAAAAGGCGCCGACAAAGATTGCAAGGTACGTCCGCGAAATGATGAAATAATCAGTAGCATTGATCCAAAAATAGCAAAATTACAGCCCCGTACGGGACTCGAACCCGTGGCCGTTAAATTAAAAGTCTAACGCTCTACCAACTGAGCTAACGAGGCTTCAGATTCCTCTCCATTCTCCGCCGATATTCGATCGCACGCTGCAAAAGCACGCGAGTAGTGATGCTGAAATTATTTTTAATAGGGCAAAACGTTATGCGTCTGGGGGGAATCGAACCCCCGTCGAATGCTTGGAAGGCATCCATGCTGACCATTACACCACAGACGCTCATGTGAGAGTGCTCTTACTGAGCGGTTTCGTGCCCGAGCACTCATTCTTTTCACAAATTTGCAAAATGTAATGCGTCTGGGGGGAATCGAACCCCCGTCGAATGCTTGGAAGGCATCCATGCTGACCATTACACCACAGACGCTTGTTCTTGATCTCCCAGAAATCGGATATGCGCAGGCTTGATCTGGACAACGGAGAAAGGAAAAGGAATGCCTATGACAGGAATCGAACCTGTGTCGCCACGGCCACAACGTGGAGTACTAACCACTATACTACATAGGCCAATAACTGAGCTAAAATAATTGCGTGATGATGTTACATTCATACACATACTCTCATACTCATACATACACAATAAGTTGCAAGTTGCAAGTGGCTAAGAAATGAAACACTTCCAGGACCTTCAAGACTGTTTTCCGTTCTCCCACGATCAACTTTATTCGAAGTTGGTCAGACAAAAGTTTTTCGTGAGCGACGACGTTTACAAAAAGGAAATGCCTATGACAGGAATCGAACCTGTGTCGCCACGGCCACAACGTGGAGTACTAACCACTATACTACATAGGCCGAGAGAACGGCTGTCTAATAGCGTGGAAGTGTTGGCAAAAGGCGCCGACAAAGATTGCAAGGTACGTCCGCGAAATGATGAAAGAATCAGTAGCATTGATCCAAAAATAGCAAAATTACAGCCCCGTACGGGACTCGAACCCGTGGCCGTTAGATTAAAAGTCTAACGCTCTACCAACTGAGCTAACGAGGCTTCAGATTCCTCTCCATTCTCCGCCGATATTCGATCGCACGCTGCAAAAGCACGCGAGTAGTGATGCTGAAATTATTTTTAATAGGGCAAAACGTTATGCGTCTGGGGGGAATCGAACCCCCGTCGAATGCTTGGAAGGCATCCATGCTGACCATTACACCACAGACGCTCATGTGAGAGTGCTCTTACTGAGCGGTTTCGTGCCCGAGCACTCATTCTTTTCACAAATTTGCAAAATGTAATGCGTCTGGGGGGAATCGAACCCCCGTCGAATGCTTGGAAGGCATCCATGCTGACCATTACACCACAGACGCTTGTTCTTGATCTCCCAGAAATCGGATATGCGCAGGCTTGATCTGGACAACGGAGAAAGGAAAAGGAATGCCTATGACAGGAATCGAACCTGTGTCGCCACGGCCACAACGTGGAGTACTAACCACTATACTACATAGGCCAATAACTGAGCTAAAATAATTGCGTGATGATGTTACATTCATACACATACTCTCATACTCATACATACACAATAAGTTGCAAGTTGCAAGTGGCTAAGAAATGAAACACTTCCAGGACCTTCAAGACTGTTTTCCGTTCTCCCACGATCAACTTTATTCGAAGTTGGTCAGACAAAAGTTTTTCGTGAGCGACGACGTTTACAAAAAGGAAATGCCTATGACAGGAATCGAACCTGTGTCGCCACGGCCACAACGTGGAGTACTAACCACTATACTACATAGGCCGAGAGAACGGCTGTCTAATAGCGTGGAAGTGTTGGCAAAAGGCGCCGACAAAGATTGCAAGGTACGTCCGCGAAATGATGAAAGAATCAGTAGCATTGATCCAAAAATAGCAAAATTACAGCCCCGTACGGGACTCGAACCCGTGGCCGTTAGATTAAAAGTCTAACGCTCTACCAACTGAGCTAACGAGGCTTCAGATTCCTCTCCATTCTCCGCCGATATTCGATCGCACGCTGCAAAAGCACGCGAGTAGTGATGCTGAAATTATTTTTAATAGGGCAAAACGTTATGCGTCTGGGGGGAATCGAACCCCCGTCGAATGCTTGGAAGGCATCCATGCTGACCATTACACCGCAGACGCTCATGTGAGAGTGCACTTACTGAGCGGTTTCGTGCCCGAGCACTCATTCTTTTCACAAATTTGCAAAATGTCATGCGTCTGGGGGGAATCGAACCCCCGTCGAATGCTTGGAAGGCATCCATGCTGACCATTACACCACAGACGCTTGTTCTTGATCTCCCAGAAATCGGATATGCGCAGGCTTGATCTGGACAACGGAGAAAGGAAAATGAATGCCTATGACAGGAATCGAACCTGTGTCGCCACGGCCACAACGTGGAGTACTAACCACTATACTACATAGGAACATAGGCCAATAACTGAGCTAAAATAATTGCGTGATGATGTTACATTCATACACATACTCTCATACTCATACATACACAATAATTGCAAGTTGCAAGTGGCTAAGAAATGAAACACTTCCAGGACCTTCAAGACTGTTTTCCGTTCTCCCACGATCAACTTTATTCGAAGTTGGTCAGACAAAAGTTTTTCGTGAGCGACGAAGTTTACAAAAAGGAAATGCCTATGACAGGAAGCGAACCTGTGTCGCCACGGCCACAACGTGGAGTACTAACCACTATACTACATAGGCCAATAACTGAGCTAAAATAATTGCGTGATGATGTTACATTCATACACATACTCTCATACTCATACATACACAATAAGTTGCAAGTTGCAAGTGGCTAAGAAATGAAACACTTCCAGGACCTTCAAGACTGTTTTCCGTTCTCCCACGATCAACTTTATTCGAAGTTGGTCAGACAAAAGTTTTTCGTGAGCGACGACGTTTACAAAAAGGAAATGCCTATGACAGGAATCGAACCTGTGTCGCCACGGCCACAACGTGGAGTACTAACCACTATACTACATAGGCCGAGAGAACGGCTGTCTAATAGCGTGGAAGTGTTGGCAAAAGGCGCCGACAAAGATTGCAAGGTACGTCCGCGAAATGATGAAAGAATCAGTAGCATTGATCCAAAAATAGCAAAATTACAGCCCCGTACGGGACTCGAACCCGTGGCCGTTAGATTAAAAGTCTAACGCTCTACCAACTGAGCTAACGAGGCTTCAGATTCCTCTCCATTCTCCGCCGATATTCGATCGCACGCTGCAAAAGCACGCGAGTAGTGATGCTGAAATTATTTTTAATAGGGCAAAACGTTATGCGTCTGGGGGGAATCGAACCCCCGTCGAATGCTTGGAAGGCATCCATGCTGACCATTACACCACAGACGCTCATGTGAGAGTGCTCTTACTGAGCGGTTTCGTGCCCGAGCACTCATTCTTTTCACAAATTTGCAAAATGTAATGCGTCTGGGGGGAATCGAACCCCCGTCGAATGCTTGGAAGGCATCCATGCTGACCATTACACCACAGACGCTTGTTCTTGATCTCCCAGAAATCGGATATGCGCAGGCTTGATCTGGACAACGGAGAAAGGAAAAGGAATGCCTATGACAGGAATCGAACCTGTGTCGCCACGGCCACAACGTGGAGTACTAACCACTATACTACATAGGCCAATAACTGAGCTAAAATAATTGCGTGATGATGTTACATTCATACACATACTCTCATACTCATACATACACAATAAGTTGCAAGTTGCAAGTGGCTAAGAAATGAAACACTTCCAGGACCTTCAAGACTGTTTTCCGTTCTCCCACGATCAACTTTATTCGAAGTTGGTCAGACAAAAGTTTTTCGTGAGCGACGACGTTTACAAAAAGGAAATGCCTATGACAGGAATCGAACCTGTGTCGCCACGGCCACAACGTGGAGTACTAACCACTATACTACATAGGCCGAGAGAACGGCTGTCTAATAGCGTGGAAGTGTTGGCAAAAGGCGCCGACAAAGATTGCAAGGTACGTCCGCGAAATGATGAAAGAATCAGTAGCATTGATCCAAAAATAGCAAAATTACAGCCCCGTACGGGACTCGAACCCGTGGCCGTTAGATTAAAAGTCTAACGCTCTACCAACTGAGCTAACGAGGCTTCAGATTCCTCTCCATTCTCCGCCGATATTCGATCGCACGCTGCAAAAGCACGCGAGTAGTGATGCTGAAATTATGCTGAAATTAGGCTTGATCTGGACAACGGAGAAAGGAAAAGGAATGCCTATGACAGGAATCGAACATGTGTCGCCACGGCCACAACGTGGAGTACTAACCACTATACTACATAGGCCAATAACTGAGCTAAAATAATTGCGTGATGATGTTACATTCATACACATACTCTCATACTCATACATACACAATAATTGCAAGTTGCAAGTGGCTAAGAAATGAAACACTTCCAGGACCTTCAAGACTGTTTTCCGTTCTCCCACGATCAACTTTATTCGAAGTTGGTCAGACAAAAGTTTTTCGTGAGCGACGAAGTTTACAAAAAGGAAATGCCTATGACAGGAATCGAACCTGTGTCGCCACGGCCACAACGTGGAGTACTAACCACTATACTACATAGGCCGAGAGAACGGCTGTCTAATAGCGTGGAAGTGTTGGCAAAAGGCGCCGACAAAGATTGCAAGGTACGTCCGCGAAATGATGAAAGAATCAGTAGCATTGATCCAAAAATAGCAAAATTACAGCCCCGTACGGGACTCGAACCCGTGGCCGTTAGATTAAAAGTCTAACGCTCTACCAACTGAGCTAACGAGGCTTCAGATTCCTCTCCATTCTCCGCCGATATTCGATCGCACGCTGCAAAAGCACGCGAGTAGTGATGCTGAAATTATTTTTAATAGGGCAAAACGTTATGCGTCTGGGGGGAATCGAACCCCCGTCGAATGCTTGGAAGGCATCCATGCTGACCATTACACCGCAGACGCTCATGTGAGAGTGCTCTTACTGAGCGGTTTCGTGCCCGAGCACTCATTCTTTTCACAAATTTGCAAAATGTCATGCGTCTGGGGGGAATCGAACCCCCGTCGAATGCTTGGAAGGCATCCATGCTGACCATTACACCACAGACGCTTGTTCTTGATCTCCCAGAAATCGGATATGCGCAGGCTTGATCTGGACAACGGAGAAAGGAAAAGGAATGCCTATGACAGGAATCTAACCTGTGTCGCCACGGCCACAACGTGGAGTACTAACCACTATACTACATAGGCCAATAACTGAGCTAAAATAATTGCGTGATGATGTTACATTCATACACATACTCTCATACTCATACTTACACAATAAGTTGCAAGTTGCAAGTGGCTAAGAAATGAAACACTTCCAGGACCTTCAAGACTGTTTTCCGTTCTCCCACGATCAACTTTATTCGAAGTTGGTCAGACAAAAGTTTTTCGTGAGCGACGACGTTTACAAAAAGGAAATGCCTATGACAGGAATCGAAACTGTGTCGCCACGGCCACAACGTGGAGTACTAACCACTATACTACATAGGCCGAGAGAACGGCTGTCTAATACCGTGGAAGTGTTGGCAAAAGGCGCCGACAAAGATTGCAAGGTACGTCCGCGAAATGATGAAAGAATCAGTAGCATTGATCCAAAAATAGCAAAATTACAGCCCCGTACGGGACTCAAACCCGTGGCCGTTAGATTAAAAGTCTAACGCTCTACCAACTGAGCTAACGAGGCTTCAGATTCCTCTCCATTCTCCGCCGATATTCGATCGCACGCTGCAAAAGCACGCGAGTAGTGATGCTGAAATTATTTTTAATAGGGCAAAACGTTATGCGTCTGGGGGGAATCGAACCCCCGTCGAATGCTTGGAAGGCATCCATGCTGACCATTACACCACAGACGCTCATGTGAGAGTGCTCTTACTGAGCGGTTTCGTGCCCGAGCACTCATTCTTTTCACAAATTTGCAAAATGTCATGCGTCTGGGGGGAATCGAACCCCCGTCGAATGCTTGGAAGGCATCCATGCTGACCATTACACCACAGACGCTTGTTCTTGATCTCCCAGAAATCGGATATGCGCAGGCTTGATCTGGACAACGGAGAAAGGAAAAGGAATGCCTATGACAGGAATCGAACCTGTGTCGCCACGGCCACAACGTGGAGTACTAACCACTATACTACATAGGCCAATAACTGAGCTGAAATAATTGCGTGATGATGTTACATTCATACACATACTCTCATACTCATACATACACAATAAGTTGCAAGTTGCAAGTGGCTAAGGAATGAAACACTTCCAGGACCTTCAAGACTGTTTTCCGTTCTCCCACGATCAACTATTCGAAGTTGGTCAGACAAAAGTTTTTCGTGAGCGACGACGTTTACAAAAAGGAAATGCCTATGACAGGAATCGAACCTGTGTCGCCACGGCCACAACGTGGAGTACTAACCACTATACTACATAGGCCGAGAGAACGGCTTTCTAATAGCGTGGAAGTGTTGGCAAAAGGCGCCGACAAAGATTGCAAGGTACGTCCGCGAAATGATGAAAGAATCAGTAGCATTGATCCAAAAATAGCAAAATTACAGCCCCGTACGGGACTCGAACCCGTGGCCGTTAGATTAAAAGTCTAACGCTCTACAAACTGAGCTAACGAGGCTTCAGATTCCTCTCCATTCTCCGCCGATATTCGATCGCACGCTGCAAAAGCACGCGAGTAGTGATGCTGAAATTATTTTTAATAGGGCAAAACGTTATGCGTCTGGGGGGAATCGAACCCCCGTCGAATGCTTGGAAGACATCCATGCTGACCATTACACCACAGACGCTCATGTGAGAGTGCTCTTACTGAGCGGTTTCGTGCCCGAGCACTCATTCTTTTCACAAATTTGCAAAATGTCATGCGTCTGGGGGGAATCGAACCCCCGTCGAATGCTTGGAAGGCATCCATGCTGACCATTACACCACAGACGCTTGTTCTTGATCTCCCAGAAATCGGATATGCGCAGGCTTTATCTGGACAACGGAGAAAGGAAAAGGAATGTCTATGACAGGAATCGAACCTGTGTCGTACGTTTTTATATAACGTGAGGGCCCCCCAATAAGTAGCTGACCACTTGCACTGGTCAGCCTAGGAGCCTAGGGTTAGCCTTGTTTATCCACATATTTTTCATGCTTGCCTTTTATCGTTATCACTTCTCCCTTGCCGTGGAAATAAACACTTCAATATAACTGCATCGGGAGGCCGCACCAGATCGACTACCTGCTCGTCAAGAAGAGCCAGGCCGGCGCCGTCCTCTCCAGCAAGAGCCTGCCGGACTGCCGGACTTCAAATACGACTCGGATCACATCCCCGTGGTTCTTGTCGTGAGCGGATCCGGAACGCGCCGTCGCTCGTTCTACCAGAAGAGACCGCCCCGCCTCGACTCTCGCCTGCTGATCACGGATGGTGACGTGCGCGCGGACTACCGAGGGATAGTGGAGAAGAATCTGCAGGAGAGGCAGAAGAAAGGAGAGACAGATGCTGACTCGTGGACGGCTGCAGTTCAGCAGGCAGCCAAGGAGGCGATTCCAACTCTGAAGGTGGAGAAGAAGCACGATGGAGCGTCAGTGAAGGAATCCTTGTGCTACGCAAGCATGCTGCTGGCGAAGCAGAGAGGAAAGCTGAAGGCCCACCGTCAACTCAAGGCGGAGCTGCGGAGGATTCGGAAGGAGCAGTGGGAGGAGGAATGGATGAGGAGGAGCAAGGAGTTCGAGGACGCTTGGGAAAGGCAGGATGCCCGCACGGCATTCTCCCTGTTGAAGCGGTACAGCGGGAAGTGGAGCAGGACGACGCCCGTCATCTCTGACGGCGTGTCACTCGTCACCGGGGAAGCAGCGTGCGCGGTGTGGGCTGGTCACTTCGACCGCCTACTCAACCAGCCGTGCCCGTCTGCTCCCGCCCTGCCACATACCGCCCGTTCTGACTACAACTGCAGGACGGAGCCGCCAACCATGGAGGAGCTGCTTGTGTGCATGAAGAAGCTGAAGAATGGGAAGGCTGCCGGAGACGACGACCTCACTCCGGAGATGATGAAGGCTCTGCCCGCCTTTGGGATCCGTGAGCTGCATCGGCTGATCGTCAACATCTGGGAGAGGAAGGAGGTGCCTGACTCGTGGAGAAACGCCATCATCGTCCCGTTGCTGAAGAAGGGCAGCCCCACCGACCCAGCCAACTACCGTGGTATCTCATTGATCCGCGTGTGCTACAAGCTGGTGGAGCGTCTGCTGCTACTTCGCATTGTGGAGCACCGCGAGAAGACCGCCCGAGACGAGCAGCACGAATTCCGCCCAGGAAGGTCTACCATCGACGCCGTCTTCTCTCTGAGACGGATCGTCGAGCTGCGTGCCCGATTCAAGAAGCCGACTTACATCATCTTTGTCGACTTCCGGGCAGCATTCGACAGTCCCGATCGAGACCGCCTCTTCGATGCGGTGCGCGCCGACGGAGTACCAGCCCCGCTAGTCGACATTCTACGAGACCTGTACAGCCGTACTACTGCCGCTGTCCGCACTCCTTGCGGAATCACACAGCAGTTCGCCGTCCGGACTGGAGTGCGCCAAGGATCCGTCTGCGGCCCGCTTCTGTTCAACTATGTCATCGACGACGTGATGCAACGTGTTGTGGAGGAGTGTGGAGGAGGAGTGGAGCTGCACCCGACAGGAAGGAAAGTCACCGACCTCGACTACGCGGATGACATCGCTCTGCTTGGAGAAGACCCTGTTAATCTGCAGAAAGCTGTCGACCGTCTCAGTCTCCTCGCTGCCTCGTACGGTCTGACCCTCAGGCCGGACAAGTGCGAGTCGATGACCATCCCGCGAGGAGTAAAGGAGGAGTTCACTGTCAATGGAGAGAAGATCGCGCAGACCACCAACTTCCGCTACCTCGGTTCGTGGATTAGCAGCGACGCCGACCTTACTAAGGATGTGGAGGCGCGAATCGCTCAAGCCTGCTCCGCGTTCAATTCGCTGGAAAAGGTTTTGTGGAGATCGAGCGTCGCCAATCACGTCAAGCTGCGGATCTACCTCACCGCCATCCGACCTGCGATGCTCTACGGATCCGGTACTTGGGCTCTCAATAAGAAGCTCGAGGAGAAGCTGGATACGGCGGAACGCAAATTCTTGCGCCGGATGTTAGGCTACTTCTACCCAAACCGTCGCCACAACTCGCAGTTGTATCGGGATGTAAACAACATCTACTCCCGTCTCCTGCGCAAAAAGTCCAAGCTGCCCACCCCCTCGCGGCAAGTGGCGGCAACGAGAGTTCGTCTCTTGGGACACGTGCTGCGACGAGAAGACCATCGGATTGTGAAGCAAGCTGCGCTCACACTACCGCCGCCGGAGTGGAGACGAGGCCCAGGAAGGAAACGCGCCACATGGGACGAGAAGCTGAAGGAGGATGTCGGGCCCACGCCTGCCGTGCGCGCCAAGGTTACCTCGAGAAATACTTCGTTCCGCAGAGCTTGGAACACTCGCAATGGGCAGTGGATGGACGCTGTTATGGACATGGCACAAGACCGCGTCAAGTGGTCAGAACTGGTTCACACGATGCTCGCCGGCTAAGGAGCGACAATGCTCCAGATAATCTACGGAGAATCGGCCGAGGAGTGAGTGAGTGAGTGAGTGCTCGGGCACGAAACCGCTCAGTAAGAACACTCTCACATGAGCGTCTGTGGTGTAATGGTCAGCATGGATGCCTTCCAAGCATTCGACGGGGGTTCGATTCCCCCCAGACGCATAACGTTTTGCCCTAATAAAAATAATTTCAGCATCACTACTCGCGTGCTTTTGCAGCGTGCGATCGAATATCGGCGGAGAATGGAGAGGAATCTTAAGCCTCGTTAGCTCAGTTGGTAGAGCGTTAGACTTTTAATCTAACGGCCACGGGTTCGAGTCCCGTACGGGGCTGTAATTTTGCTATTTTTGGATCAATGCTACTGATTCTTTCATCATTTCGCGGACGTACCTTGCAATCTTTGTCGGCGCCTTTTGCCAACACTTCCACGCTATTAGACAGCCGTTCTCTCGGCCTATGTAGTATAGTGGTTAGTACTCCACGTTGTGGCCGTGGCGACACAGGTTCGATTCCTGTCATAGGCATTTCCTTTTTGTAAACGTCGTCGCTCACGAAAAACTTTTGTCTGACCAACTTCGAATAAAGTTGATCGTGGGAGAACGGAAAACAGTCTTGAAGGTCCTGGAAGTGTTTCATTTCTTAGCCACTTGCAACTTGCAACTTATTGTGTATGTATGAGTATGAGAGTATGTGTATGAATGTAACATCATCACGCAATTATTTTAGCTCAGTTATTGGCCTATGTAGTATAGTGGTTAGTACTCCACGTTGTGGTCGTGGCGACACAGGTTCGATTCCTGTCATAGGCATTCCTTTTCCTTTCTCCGTTGTCCAGATCAAGCCTGCGCATATCCGATTTCTGGGAGATCAAGAACAAGCGTCTGTGGTGTAATGGTCAGCATGGATGCCTTCCAAGCATTCGACGGGGGTTCGATTCCCCCCAGACGCATGACATTTTGCAAATTTGTGAAAAGAATGAGTGCTCGGGCACGAAACCGCTCAGTAAGAGCACTCTCACATGAGCGTCTGCGGTGTAATGGTCAGCATGGATGCCTTTCAACCATTCGACGGGGGTTCGATTCCCCCCAGACGCATAACGTTTTGCCCTATTAAAAATAATTTCAGCATCACTACTCGCGTGCTTTTGCAGCGTGCGATCGAATATCGGCGGAGAATGGAGAGGAATCTGAAGCCTCGTTAGCTCAGTTGGTAGAGCGTTAGACTTTTAATCTAACGGCCACGGGTTCGAGTCCCGTACGGGGCTGTAATTTTGCTATTTTTGGATCAATGCTACTGATTCTTTCATCATTTCGCGGACGTACCTTGCAATCTTTGTCGGCGCCTTTTGCCAACACTTCCACGCTATTAGACAGCCGTTCTCTCGGCCTATGTAGTATAGTGGTTAGTACTCCACGTTGTGGCCGTGGCGACACAGGTTCGATTATCTTTCAAAAGTACTTCCAAGTAAAAGTAGTTGGTTTGTACTGTTGTCTCAGTTGAGCAAAAGGACTGACATGTTTTCAATGGAGACATGTGCCAACAGGCTCTCTCTCTCATACCAGTGCAAAGCGGCCATATTATAATGAACGCGTTTACAAAGTTATGCAGTTATTATCTAAAAACACAACTTCTGTTGTAACATAACACGTCGAATAATGCTGAGAGCCTGTTTGCACATGTCTCCATTGAAAACATGTCAGTCCTTTTGCTCAACTGAGACAACAGTACAAACCAACTACTTTTACTTGGAAGTACTTTTGAAAGATAATATCTGTCCTTTTCTTAAGTTTTGTTTCACAAAATTATATTTTCATACACGTTCGCGATTCGCTGCGAGGGTACCGACGCGCACCCGCTATTCGCCTCTCTCTCTCTCACTCACACACAGAGGGGGCGGGGCGAAAGCGATTGTCCGACGCCCGCCCGCCCGCCCGACACCAATCTCAATCCGCACTCGAATACGGACTCTCCGTATCTCGCTTCAAATTCAATCAAACTCAATACAACTTTCTATAACTCTATCGAATAGAGATGTGAATGCAATGTAACAGTGGAAATCACTTCAAAATGAGGAAAAGTGCTTCATCCGGGAAAAGTCGTTTTTGAGCATTCTAGCGCGCGGGGACATCCAGTACAAACGAGAGGGCGCTGGCGCGCCCTCTCTAATTTCTGTCATAGGCATTTCCTTTTTGTAAACGTCGTCGCTCACGAAAAACTTTTGTCTGACCAACTTCGAATAAAGTTGATCGTGGGAGAACGGAAAACAGTCTTGAAGGTCCTGGAAGTGTTTCATTTCTTAGCCACTTGCAACTTGCAACTTATTGTGTATGTATGAGTATGAGAGTATGTGTATGAATGTAACATCATCACGCAATTATTTTAGCTCAGTTATTGGCCTATGTAGTATAGTGGTTAGTACTCCACGTTGTGGCCGTGGCGACACAGGTTCGATTCCTGTCATAGGCATTCCTTTTCCTTTCTCCGTTGTCCAGATCAAGCCTGCGCATATCCGATTTCTGGGAGATCAAGAACAAGCGTCTGTGGTGTAATGGTCAGCATGGATGCCTTCCAAGCATTCGACGGGGGTTCGATTCCCCCCAGACGCATGACATTTTGCAAATTTGTGAAAAGAATGAGTGCTCGGGCACGAAACCGCTCAGTAAGAGCACTCTCACATGAGCGTCTGTGGTGTAATGGTCAGCATGGATGCCTTCCAAGCATTCGACGGGGGTTCGATTCCCCCCAGACGCATAACGTTTTGCCCTATTAAAAATAATTTCAGCATCACTACTCGCGTGCTTTTGCAGCGTGCGATCGAATATCGGCGGAGAATGGAGAGGAATCTGAGTCCTCGTTAGCTCAGTTGGTAGAGCGTTAGACTTTTAATCTAACGGCCACGGGTTCGAGTCCCGTACGGGGCTGTAATTTTGCTATTTTTGGATCAATGCTACTGATTCTTTCATCATTTCGCGGACGTACCTTGCAATCTTTGTCGGCGCCTTTTGCCAACACTTCCACGCTATTAGACAGCCGTTCTCTCGGCCTATGTAGTATAGTGGTTAGTACTCCACGTTGTGGCCGTGGCGACACAGGTTCGATTCCTGTCATAGGCATTTCCTTTTTGTAAACGTCGTCGCTCACGAAAAACTTTTGTCTGACCAACTTCGAATAAAGTTGATCGTGGGAGAACGGAAAACAGTCTTGAAGGTCCTGGAAGTGTTTCATTTCTTAGCCACTTGCAACTTGCAACTTATTGTGTATGTATGAGTATGAGAGTATGTGTATGAATGTAACATCATCACGCAATTATTTTAGCTCAGTTATTGGCCTATGTAGTATAGTGGTTAGTACTCCACGTTGTGGCCGTGGCGACACAGGTTCGATTCCTGTCATAGGCATTCCTTTTCCTTTCTCCGTTGTCCAGATCAAGCCTGCGCATATCCGATTTCTGGGAGATCAAGAACAAGCGTCTGTGGTGTAATGGTCAGCATGGATGCCTTCCAAGCATTCGACGGGGGTTCGATTCCCCCCAGACGCATGACATTTTGCAAATTTGTGAAAAGAATGAGTGCTCGGGCACGAAACCGCTCAGTAAGAGCACTCTCACATGAGCGTCTGCGGTGTAATGGTCAGCATGGATGCCTTCCAAGCATTCGACGGGGGTTCGATTCCCCCCAGACGCATAACGTTTTGCCCTATTAAAAATAATTTCAGCATCACTACTCGCGTGCTTTCGCAGCGTGCGATCGAATATCGGCGGAGAATGGAGAGGAATCTGAAGCCTCGTTAGCTCAGTTGGTAGAGCGTTAGACTTTTTATCTAACGGCCACGGGTTCGAGTCCCGTACGGGGCTGTAATTTTGCTATTTTTGGATCAATGCTACTGATTCTTTCATCATTTCGCGGACGTACCTTGCAATCTTTGTCGGCGCCTTTTGCCAACACTTCCACGCTATTAGACAGCCGTTCTCTCGGCCTATGTAGTATAGTGGTTAGTACTCCACGTTGTGGCCGTGGCGACACAGGTTCGATTCCTGTCATAGGCATTTCCTTTTTGTAAACGTCGTCGCTCACGAAAAACTTTTGTCTGACCAACTTCGAATAAAGTTGATCGTGGGAGAACGGAAAACAGTCTTGAAGGTTCTGGAAGTGTTTCATTTCTTAGCCACTTGCAACTTGCAACTTATTGTGTATGTATGAGTATGAAAGTATGTGTATGAATGTAACATCATCACGCAATTTTTTTAGCTCAGTTATTGGCCTATGTAGTATAGTGGTTAGTACTCCACGTTGTGGCCGTGGCGACACAGGTTCGATTCCTGTCATAGGCATTCCTTTTCCTTTCTCCGTTGTCCAGATCAAGCCTGCGCATATCCGATTTCTGGGAGATCAAGAACAAGCGTCTGTGGTGTAATGGTCAGCATGGATGCCTTCCAAGCATTCGACGAGGGTTCGATTCCCCCCAGACGCATTACATTTTGCAAATTTGTGAAAAGAATGAGTGCTCGGGCACGAAACAGCTCAGTAAGAGCACTCTCACATGAGCGTCTGTGGTGTAATGGTCAGCATGGATGCCTTCCAATCATTCGACGGGGGTTCGATTCCCAGACGCATAACGTTTTGCCCTATTAAAAATAATTTCAGCATCACTACTCGCGTGCTTTTGCAGCGTGCGATCGAATATCGGCGGAGAATGGAGAGGAATCTGAAGCCTCGTTAGCTCAGTTGGTAGAGCGTTAGACTTTTAATCTAACGGCCACGGGTTCGAGTCCCGTACGGGGCTGTAATTTTGCTATTTTTGGATCAATGCTACTGATTCTTTCATCATTTCGCGGACGTACCCTGTTCTTGATCTCCCAGAAATCGGATATGCGCAGGCTTGATCTGGACAACGGAGAAAGGAAAAGGAATGCCTATGACAGGAATCGATGTTACATTCATACACATACTCTCATACTCATACATACACAATAAGTTGCAAGTTGCAAGTGGCTAAGAAATGAAACACTTCCAGGACCTTCAAGACTGTTTTCCGTTCTCCCACGATCAACTTTATTCGAAGTTGGTCAGACAAAAGTTTTTCGTGAGCGACGACGTTTACAAAAAGGAAATGCCTATGACAGGAATCGAACCTGTGTCGCCACGGCCACAACGTGGAGTACTAACCACTATACTACATAGGCCGAGAGAACGGCTGTCTAATAGCGTGGAAGTGTTGGCAAAAGGCGCCGACAAAGATTGCAAGGTACGTCCGCGAAATGATGAAAGAATCAGTAGCATTGATCCAAAAATAGCAAAATTACAGCCCCGTACGGGACTCGAACCCGTGGCCGTTAGATTAAAAGTCTAACGCTCTACCAACTGAGCTAACGAGGCTTCAGATTCCTCTCCATTCTCCGCCGATATTCGATCGCACGCTGCAAAAGCACGCGAGTAGTGATGCTGAAATTATTTTTAATAGGGCAAAACGTTATGCGTCTGGGGGGAATCGAACCCCCGTCGAATGCTTGGAAGGCATCCATGCTGACCATTACACCACAGACGCTCATGTGAGAGTGCTCTTACTGAGCGGTTTCGTGCCCGAGCACTCATTCTTTTCACAAATTTGCAAAATGTCATGCGTCTGGGGGGAATCGAACCCCCGTCGAATGCTTGGAAGGCATCCATGCTGACCATTACACCACAGACGATTGTTCTTGATCTCCCAGAAATCGGATATGCGCAGGCTTGATCTGGACAACGGAGAAAGGAAAAGGAATGCCTATGACAGGAATCGAACCTGTGTCGCCACGGCCACAACGTGGAGTACTAACCACTATACTACATAGGCCAATAACTGAGCTAAAATAATTGCGTGATGATGTTACATTCATACACATACTCTCATACTCATACATACACAATAAGTTGCAAGTTGCAAGTGGCTAAAAAATGAAACACTTCCAGGACCTTCAAGACTGTTTTCCGTTCTCCCACGATCAACTTTATTCGAAGTTGGTCAGACAAAAGTTTTTCGTGAGCGACGACGTTTACAAAAAGGAAATGCCTATGACAGGAATCGAACCTGTGTCGCCACGGCCACAACGTGGAGTACTAACCACTATACTACATAGGCCGAGAGAACGGCTGTCTAATAGCGTGGAAGTGTTGGCAAAAGGCGCCGACAAAGATTGCAAGGTACGTCCGCGAAATGATGAAAGAATCAGTAGCATTGATCCAAAAATAGCAAAATTACAGCCCCGTACGGGACTCGAACCCGTGGCCGTTAGATTAAAAGTCTAACGCTCTACCAACTGAGCTAACGAGGCTTCAGATTCCTCTCCATTCTCCGCCGATATTCGATCGCACGCTGCAAAAGCACGCGAGTAGTGATGCTGAAATTATTTTTAATAGGGCAAAACGTTATGCGTCTGGGGGGAATCGAACCCCCGTCGAATGCTTGGAAGGCATCCATGCTGACCATTACACCACAGACGCTCATGTGAGAGTGCTCTTACTGAGCGGTTTCGTGCCCGAGCACTCATTCTTTTCACAAATTTGCAAAATGTCATGCGTCTGGGGGGAATCGAACCCCCGTCGAATGCTTGGAAGGCATCCATGCTGACCATTACACCACAGACGCTTGTTCTTGATCTCCCAGAAATCGGATATGCGCAGGCTTGATCTGGACAACGGAGAAAGAAAAAGGAATGCCTAGGACAGGAATCGAACCTGTGTCGCCACGGCCACAACGTGGAGTACTAACCACTATACTACATAGGCCAATAACTGAGCTAAAATAATTGCGTGATGATGTTACATTCATACACATACTCTCATACTCATACATACACAATAAGTTGCAAGTTGCAAGTGGCTAAAAAATGAAACACTTCCAGGACCTTCAAGACTGTTTTCCGTTCTCCCACGATCAACTTTATTCGAAGTTGGTCAGACAAAAGTTTTTCGTGAGCGACGACGTTTACAAAAAGGAAATGCCTATGACAGGAATCGAACCTGTGTCGCCACGGCCACAACGTGGAGTACTAATCACTATACTACATAGGCCGAGAGAACGGCTGTCTAATAGCGTGGAAGTGTTGGCAAAAGGCGCCGACAAAGATTGCAAGGTACGTCCGCGAAATGATGAAAGAATCAGTAGCATTGATCCAAAAATAGCAAAATTACAGCCCCGTACGGGACTCGAACCCGTGGCCGTTAGATTAAAAGTCTAACGCTCTACCAACTGAGCTAACGAGGCTTCAGATTCCTCTCCATTCTCCGCCGATATTCGATCGCACGCTGCAAAAGCACGCGAGTAGTGATGCTGAAATTATTTTTAATAGGGCAAAACGTTATGCGTCTGGGGGGAATCGAACCCCCGTCGAATGCTTGGAAGGCATCCATGCTGACCATTACACCACAGACGCTCATGTGAGAGTGCTCTTACTGAGCGGTTTCGTGCCCGAGCACTCATTCTTTTCACAAATTTGCAAAATGTCATGCGTCTGGGGGGAATCGAACCCCCGTCGAATGCTTGGAAGGCATCCATGCTGACCATTACACCACAGACGCTTGTTCTTGATCTCCCAGAAATCGGATATGCGCAGGCTTGATCTGGACAACGGAGAAAGGAAAAGGAATGCCTATGACAGGAATCGAACCTGTGTCGCCACGGCCACAACGTGGAGTACTAACCACTATACTACATAGGCCAATAACTGAGCTAAAATAATTGCGTGATGATGTTACATTCATACACATACTCTCATACTCATACATACACAATAAGTTGCAAGTTGCAAGTGGCTAAAAAAAGAAACACTTCCAGGACCTTCAAGACTGTTTTCCGTTCTCCCACGATCAACTTTATTCGAAGTTGGTCAGACAAAAGTTTTTCGTGAGCGACGACGTTTACAAAAAGGAAATGCCTATGACAGGAATCGAACCTGTGTCGCCACGGCCACAACGTGGAGTACTAACCACTATACTACATAGGCCGAGAGAACGGCTGTCTAATAGCGTGGAAGTGTTGGCAAAAGGCGCCGACAAAGATTGCAAGGTACGTCCGCGAAATGATGAAAGAATCAGTAGCATTGATCCAAAAATAGCAAAATTACAGCCCCGTACGGGACTCGAACCCGTGGCCGTTAGATTAAAAGTCTAACGCTCTACCAACTGAGCTAACGAGGCTTCAGGTTCCTCTCCATTCTCCGCCGATATTCGATCGCACGCTGCAAAAGCACGCGAGTAGTGATGCTGAAATTATTTTTAATAGGGCAAAACGTTATGCGTCTGGGGGGAATTGAACCCCCGTCGAATGCTTGGAAGGCATCCATGCTGACCATTACACCACAGACGCTCATGTGAGAGTGCTCTTACTGAGCGGTTTCGTGCCCGAGCACTCATTCTTTTCACAAATTTGCAAAATGTCATGCGTCTGGGGGGAATCGAACCCCCGTCGAATGCTTGGAAGGCATCCATGCTGACCATTACACCACAGACGCTTGTTCTTGATCTCCCAGAAATCGGATATGCGCAGGCTTGATCTGGACAACGGAGAAAGGAAAAGGAATGCCTATGACAGGAATCGATGTTACATTCATACACATACTCTCATACTCATACATACACAATAAGTTGCAAGTTGCAAGTGGCTAAGAAATGAAACACTTCCAGGACCTTCAAGACTGTTTTCCGTTCTCCCACGATCAACTTTATTCGAAGTTGGTCAGACAAAAGTTTTTCGTGAGCGACGACGTTTACAAAAAGGAAATGCCTATGACAGGAATCGAACCTGTGTCGCCACGGCCACAACGTGGAGTACTAACCACTATACTACATAGGCCGAGAGAACGGCTGTCTAATAGCGTGGAAGTGTTGGCAAAAGGCGCCGACAAAGATTGCAAGGTACGTCCGCGAAATGATGAAAGAATCAGTAGCATTGATCCAAAAATAGCAAAATTACAGCCCCGTACGGGACTCGAACCCGTGGCCGTTAGATTAAAAGTCTAACGCTCTACCAACTGAGCTAACGAGGCTTCAGATTCCTCTCCATTCTCCGCCGATATTCGATCGCACGCTGCAAAAGCACGCGAGTAGTGATGCTGAAATTATTTTTAATAGGGCAAAACGTTATGCGTCTGGGGGAATCGAACCACCGTCGAATGCTTGGAAGGCATCCATGCTGACCATTACACCACAGACGCTCATTTGAGAGTGCTCTTACTGAGCGGTTTCGTGCCCGAGCACTCTTTCTTTTCACAAATTTGCAAAATGTCATGCGTCTGGGGGGAATCGAACCCCCGTCGAATGCTTGGAAGGCATCCATGCTGACCATTACACCACAGACGCTTGTTCTTGATCTCCCAGAAATCGGATATGCGCAGGCTTGATCTGGACAACGGAGAAAGGAAAAGGAATGCCTATGACAGGAATCGAACCTGTGTCGCCACGGCCACAACGTGGAGTACTAACCACTATACTACATAGGCCGAGAGAACGGCTGTCTAATAGCGTGGAAGTGTTGGCAAAAGGCGCCGACAAAGATTGCAAGGTACGTCCGCGAAATGATGAAAGAATCAGTAGCATTGATCCAAAAATAGCAAAATTACAGCCCCGTACGGGACTCGAACCCGTGGCCGTTAGATTAAAAGTCTAACGCTCTACCAACTGAGCTAACGAGGCTTCAGATTCCTCTCCATTCTCCGCCGATATTCGATCGCACGCTGCAAAAGCACGCGAGTAGTGATGCTGAAATTATTTTTAATAGGGCAAAACGTTATGCGTCTGGGGGAATCGAACCACCGTCGAATGCTTGGAAGGCATCCATGCTGACCATTACACCACAGACGCTCATTTGAGAGTGCTCTTACTGAGCGGTTTCGTGCCCGAGCACTCTTTCTTTTCACAAATTTGCAAAATGTCATGCGTCTGGGGGGAATCGAACCCCCGTCGAATGCTTGGAAGGCATCCATGCTGACCATTACACCACAGACGCTTGTTCTTGATCTCCCAGAAATCGGATATGCGCAGGCTTGATCTGGACAACGGAGAAAGGAAAAGGAATGCCTATGACAGGAATCGAACCTGTGTCGCCACGGCCACAACGTGGAGTACTAACCACTATACTACATAGGCCGAGAGAACGGCTGTCTAATAGCGTGGAAGTGTTGGCAAAAGGCGCCGACAAAGATTGCAAGGTACGTCCGCGAAATGATGAAAGAATCAGTAGCATTGATCCAAAAATAGCAAAATTACAGCCCCGTACGGGACTCGAACCCGTGGCCGTTAGATTAAAAGTCTAACGCTCTACCAACTGAGCTAACGAGGCTTCAGATTCCTCTCCATTCTCCGCCGATATTCGATCGCACGCTGCAAAAGCACGCGAGTAGTGATGCTGAAATTATTTTTAATAGGGCAAAACGTTATGCGTCTGGGGGAATCGAACCACCGTCGAATGCTTGGAAGGCATCCATGCTGACCATTACACCACAGACGCTCATTTGAGAGTGCTCTTACTGAGCGGTTTCGTGCCCGAGCACTCTTTCTTTTCACAAATTTGCAAAATGTCATGCGTCTGGGGGGAATCGAACCCCCGTCGAATGCTTGGAAGGCATCCATGCTGACCATTACACCACAGACGCTTGTTCTTGATCTCCCAGAAATCGGATATGCGCAGGCTTGATCTGGACAACGGAGAAAGGAAAAGGAATGCCTATGACAGGAATCGAACCTGTGTCGCCACGGCCACAACGTGGAGTACTAACCACTATACTACATAGGCCGAGAGAACGGCTGTCTAATAGCGTGGAAGTGTTGGCAAAAGGCGCCGACAAAGATTGCAAGGTACGTCCGCGAAATGATGAAAGAATCAGTAGCATTGATCCAAAAATAGCAAAATTACAGCCCCGTACGGGACTCGAACCCGTGGCCGTTAGATTAAAAGTCTAACGCTCTACCAACTGAGCTAACGAGGCTTCAGATTCCTCTCCATTCTCCGCCGATATTCGATCGCACGCTGCAAAAGCACGCGAGTAGTGATGCTGAAATTATTTTTAATAGGGCAAAACGTTATGCGTCTGGGGGAATCGAACCACCGTCGAATGCTTGGAAGGCATCCATGCTGACCATTACACCACAGACGCTCATTTGAGAGTGCTCTTACTGAGCGGTTTCGTGCCCGAGCACTCTTTCTTTTCACAAATTTGCAAAATGTCATGCGTCTGGGGGGAATCGAACCCCCGTCGAATGCTTGGAAGGCATCCATGCTGACCATTACACCACAGACGCTTGTTCTTGATCTCCCAGAAATCGGATATGCGCAGGCTTGATCTGGACAACGGAGAAAGGAAAAGGAATGCCTATGACAGGAATCGAACCTGTGTCGCCACGGCCACAACGTGGAGTACTAACCACTATACTACATAGGCCGAGAGAACGGCTGTCTAATAGCGTGGAAGTGTTGGCAAAAGGCGCCGACAAAGATTGCAAGGTACGTCCGCGAAATGATGAAAGAATCAGTAGCATTGATCCAAAAATAGCAAAATTACAGCCCCGTACGGGACTCGAACCCGTGGCCGTTAGATTAAAAGTCTAACGCTCTACCAACTGAGCTAACGAGGCTTCAGATTCCTCTCCATTCTCCGCCGATATTCGATCGCACGCTGCAAAAGCACGCGAGTAGTGATGCTGAAATTATTTTTAATAGGGCAAAACGTTATGCGTCTGGGGGAATCGAACCACCGTCGAATGCTTGGAAGGCATCCATGCTGACCATTACACCACAGACGCTCATTTGAGAGTGCTCTTACTGAGCGGTTTCGTGCCCGAGCACTCATTCTTTTCACAAATTTGCAAAATGTCATGCGTCTGGGGGGAATCGAACCCCCGTCGAATGCTTGGAAGGCATCCATGCTGACCATTACACCACAGACGCTTGTTCTTGATCTCCCAGAAATCGGATATGCGCAGGCTTGATCTGGACAACGGAGAAAGGAAAAGGAATGCCTATGACAGGAATCGAACCTGTGTCGCCACGGCCACAACGTGGAGTACTAACCACTATACTACATAAGCCAATAACTGAGCTAAAATAATTGCGTGATGATGTTACATTCATACACATACTCTCATACTCATACATACACAATAAGTTGCAAGTTGCAAGTGGCTAAGAAATGAAACACTTCCAGGACCTTCAAGACTGTTTTCCGTTCTCCCACGATCAACTTTATTCGAAGTTGGTCAGACAAAAGTTTTTCGTGAGCGACGACGTTTACAAAAAGGAAATGCCTATGTAGGGGCCCCAACCGGAAAAATAGACAACTACTTTTCGGGTTGAATTTGACATCAATCGGTGTGTATTGGCGAATCATTTCATGATCCAAAACTTCATTCCGATCCGATGTGTCTGAGATCCATAGTAACACAGAAGGCGTGTATCCTCGCCTGACCAAATTGCTCGCCAATTCTTGGCTTGGCGGGAGGGAGAGGCGAGTGATGGGTCAGAGCGCAGGCGTGAAAGGTTGTTATTGTCAGACAGTGAGAGGGCGAGTAGTGGCAGCAGCGAGTGACCTACTTTTCACTCAAGCTGCGGGGAGTTGAATTGAACGTGCCTCAACACGTGTGATCGAGGTTCTAATATGGTTTTATGAATACATACACACTTTGCAGTTTATTCTTATCGATGCGCACTATAACAACTGGACCGTTCTATCGCGTTCGATCGTATTCGAATTGGTTCATACGACTTCGAACGTGTTCTCGACTTCACGTTACATACTTATCAATGAATCTGTTGATACTTACTGATCTCCAGTTCAGAACTATAATCATAATCGGCACATTTCATATGCTTTCACCTTCGCACTCACACATTCCCTCCTCCCAGCCGGCTGCCAGCCGCGTTTCCCCGCGCGTTTCCCGCCAGAAACGCGGCGAGAGAGAGAGAACAACGGCGAGAGACGAGAGAGCCCCGACAGCGGAAGGAATTTTGAGAGCTATTAGCCAATTTAGTAGTTTTTTCACGATATCGAGTATTCCTAAAATGATAATCGTCTAACTTTTTACATTTTGGAATCCTTGGCAGTCAAGCAATCGCGTCCAACAAACCCCATTTCTGTAGCTATCTTCCTAAAAATGATATAGACGTTTTAAACTTTTTGCAACCAAACTTCAAGATCTTTTTTTTAATCGATGCCTAATAACGAAAAAGTATTTTTAGGAAAGTTTCATAAACGTATGTCAAGTTTCAAGCGCGCGCGGTTCGTATAACCGAAATGCGCGCGCGAGTTTTGAGGCGGCGGTTGGGGCCCCTATGCCTATGACAGGAATCGAACCTGTGTCGCCACGGCCACAACGTGGAGTACTAACCACTATACTACATAGGCCGAGAGAACGGCTGTCTAATAGCGTGGAAGTGTTGGCAAAAGGCGCCGACAAAGATTGCAAGGTACGTCCGCGAAATGATGAAAGAATCAGTAGCATTGATCCAAAAATAGCAAAATTACAGCCCCGTACGGGACTCGAACCCGTGGCCGTTAGATTAAAAGTCTAACGCTCTACCAACTGAGCTAACGAGGCTTCAGATTCCTCTCCATTCTCCGCCGATATTCGATCGCACGCTGCAAAAGCACGCGAGTAGTGATGCTGAAATTATTTTTAATAGGGCAAAACGTTATGCGTCTGGGGGGAATCGAACCCCCGTCGAATGCTTGGAAGGCATCCATGCTGACCATTACACCACAGACGCTCATGTGAGAGTGCTCTTACTGAGCGGTTTCGTGCCCGAGCACTCATTCTTTTCACAAATTTGCAAAATGTCATGCGTCTGGGGGGAATCGAACCCCCGTCGAATGCTTGGAAGGCATCCATGCTGACCATTACACCACAGACGCTTGTTCTTGATCTCCCAGAAATCGGATATGCGCAGGCTTGATCTGGACAACGGAGAAAGGAAAAGGAATGCCTATGACAGGAATCGAACCTGTGTCGCCACGGCCACAACGTGGAGTACTAACCACTATACTACATAGGCCAATAACTGAGCTAAAATAGTTGCGTGATGATGTTACATTCATACACATACTCTCATACTCATACATACACAATAAGTTGCAAGTTGCAAGTGGCTAAGAAATGAAACACTTCCAGGACCTTCAAGACTGTTTTCCGTTCTCCCACGATCAACTTTATTCGAAGTTGGTCAGACAAAAGTTTTTCGTGAGCGACGACGTTTACAAAAAGGAAATGCCTATGACAGGAATCGAACCTGTGTCGCCACGGCCACAACGTGGAGTACTAACCACTATACTACATAGGCCGAGAGAACGGCTGTCTAATAGCGTGGAAGTGTTGGCAAAAGGCGCCGACAAAGATTGCAAGGTACGTCCGCGAAATGATGAAAGAATCAGTAGCATTGATCCAAAAATAGCAAAATTACAGCCCCGTACGGGACTCGAACCCGTGGCCGTTAGATTAAAAGTCTAACGCTCTACCAACTGAGCTAACGAGGCTTCAGATTCCTCTCCATTCTCCGCCGATATTCGATCGCACGCTGCAAAAGCACGCGAGTAGTGATGCTGAAATTATTTTTAATAGGGCAAAACGTTATGCGTCTGGGGGAATCGAACCACCGTCGAATGCTTGGAAGGCATCCATGCTGACCATTACACCACAGACGCTCATTTGAGAGTGCTCTTACTGAGCGGTTTCGTGCCCGAGCACTCATTCTTTTCACAAATTTGCAAAATGTCATGCGTCTGGGGGGAATCGAACCCCCGTCGAATGCTTGGAAGGCATCCATGCTGACCATTACACCACAGACGCTTGTTCTTGATCTCCCAGAAATCGGATATGCGCAGGCTTGATCTGGACAACGGAGAAAGGAAAAGGAATGCCTATGACAGGAATCGAACCTGTGTCGCCACGGCCACAACGTGGAGTACTAACCACTATACTACATAAGCCAATAACTGAGCTAAAATAATTGCGTGATGATGTTACATTCATACACATACTCTCATACTCATACATACACAATAAGTTGCAAGTTGCAAGTGGCTAAGAAATGAAACACTTCCAGGACCTTCAAGACTGTTTTCCGTTCTCCCACGATCAACTTTATTCGAAGTTGGTCAGACAAAAGTTTTTCGTGAGCGACGACGTTTACAAAAAGGAAATGCCTATGACAGGAATCGAACCTGTGTCGCCACGGCCACAACGTGGAGTACTAACCACTATACTACATAGGCCGAGAGAACGGCTGTCTAATAGCGTGGAAGTGTTGGCAAAAGGCGCCGACAAAGATTGCAAGGTACGTCCGCGAAATGATGAAAGAATCAGTAGCATTGATCCAAAAATAGCAAAATTACAGCCCCGTACGGGACTCGAACCCGTGGCCGTTAGATTAAAAGTCTAACGCTCTACCAACTGAGCTAACGAGGCTTCAGATTCCTCTCCATTCTCCGCCGATATTCGATCGCACGCTGCAAAAGCACGCGAGTAGTGATGCTGAAATTATTTTTAATAGGGCAAAACGTTATGCGTCTGGGGGGAATCGAACCCCCGTCGAATGCTTGGAAGGCATCCATGCTGACCATTACACCACAGACGCTCATGTGAGAGTGCTCTTACTGAGCGGTTTCGTGCCCGAGCACTCATTCTTTTCACAAATTTGCAAAATGTCATGCGTCTGGGGGGAATCGAACCCCCGTCGAATGCTTGGAAGGCATCCATGCTGACCATTACACCACAGACGCTTGTTCTTGATCTCCCAGAAATCGGATATGCGCAGGCTTGATCTGGACAACGGAGAAAGGAAAAGGAATGCCTATGACAGGAATCGAACCTGTGTCGCCACGGCCACAACGTGGAGTACTAACCACTATACTACATAGGCCAATAACTGAGCTAAAATAGTTGCGTGATGATGTTACATTCATACACATACTCTCATACTCATACATACACAATAAGTTGCAAGTTGCAAGTGGCTAAGAAATGAAACACTTCCAGGACCTTCAAGACTGTTTTCCGTTCTCCCACGATCAACTTTATTCGAAGTTGGTCAGACAAAAGTTTTTCGTGAGCGACGACGTTTACAAAAAGGAAATGCCTATGACAGGAATCGAACCTGTGTCGCCACGGCCACAACGTGGAGTACTAACCACTATACTACATAGGCCGAGAGAACGGCTGTCTAATAGCGTGGAAGTGTTGGCAAAAGGCGCCGACAAAGATTGCAAGGTACGTCCGCGAAATGATGAAAGAATCAGTAGCATTGATCCAAAAATAGCAAAATTACAGCCCCGTACGGGACTCGAACCCGTGGCCGTTAGATTAAAAGTCTAACGCTCTACCAACTGAGCTAACGAGGCTTCAGATTCCTCTCCATTCTCCGCCGATATTCGATCGCACGCTGCAAAAGCACGCGAGTAGTGATGCTGAAATTATTTTTAATAGGGCAAAACGTTATGCGTCTGGGGGGAATCGAACCCCCGTCGAATGCTTGGAAGGCATCCATGCTGACCATTACACCACAGACGCTCATATGAGAGTGCTCTTACTGAGCGGTTTCGTGCCCGAGCACTCATTCTTTTCACAAATTTGCAAAATGTCATGCGTCTGGGGGGAATCGAACCCCCGTCGAATGCTTGGAAGGCATCCATGCTGACCATTACACCACAGACGCTTGTTCTTGATCTCCCAGAAATCGGATATGCGCAGGCTTGATCTGGACAACGGAGAAAGGAAAAGGAATGCCTATGACAGGAATCGAACCTGTGTCGCCACGGCCACAACGTGGAGTACTAACCACTATACTACATAGGCCAATAACTGAGCTAAAATAATTGCGTGATGATGTTACATTCATACACATACTCTCATACTCATACATACACAATAAGTTGCAAGTTGCAAGTGGCTAAGAAATGAAACACTTCCAGGACCTTCAAGACTGTTTTCCGTTCTCCCACGATCAACTTTATTCGAAGTTGGTCAGACAAAAGTTTTTCGTGAGCGACGACGTTTACAAAAAGGAAATGCCTATGACAGGAATCGAACCTGTGTCGCCACGGCCACAACGTGGAGTACTAACCACTATACTACATAGGCCGAGAGAACGGCTGTCTAATAGCGTGGAAGTGTTGGCAAAAGGCGCCGACAAAGATTGCAAGGTACGTCCGCGAAATGATGAAAGAATCAGTAGCATTGATCCAAAAATAGCAAAATTACAGCCCCGTACGGGACTCGAACCCGTGGCCGTTAGATTAAAAGTCTAACGCTCTACCAACTGAGCTAACGAGGCTTCAGATTCCTCTCCATTCTCCGCCGATATTCGATCGCACGCTGCAAAAGCACGCGAGTAGTGATGCTGAAATTATTTTTAATAGGGCAAAACGTTATGCGTCTGGGGGGAATCGAACCCCCGTCGAATGCTTGGAAGGCATCCATGCTGACCATTACACCACAGACGCTCATATGAGAGTGCTCTTACTGAGCGGTTTCGTGCCCGAGCACTCATTCTTTTCACAAATTTGCAAAATGTCATGCGTCTGGGGGGAATCGAACCCCCGTCGAATGCTTGGAAGGCATCCATGCTGACCATTACACCACAGACGCTTGTTCTTGATCTCCCAGAAATCGGATATGCGCAGGCTTGATCTGGACAACGGAGAAAGGAAAAGGAATGCCTATGACAGGAATCGAACCTGTGTCGCCACGGCCACAACGTGGAGTACTAACCACTATACTACATAGGCCAATAACTGAGCTAAAATAATTGCGTGATGATGTTACATTCATACACATACTCTCATACTCATACATACACAATAAGTTGCAAGTTGCAAGTGGCTAAGAAATGAAACACTTCCAGGACCTTCAAGACTGTTTTCCGTTCTCCCACGATCAACTTTATTCGAAGTTGGTCAGACAAAAGTTTTTCGTGAGCGACGACGTTTACAAAAAGGAAATGCCTATGACAGGAATCGAACCTGTGTCGCCACGGCCACAACGTGGAGTACTAACCACTATACTACATAGGCCGAGAGAACGGCTGTCTAATAGCGTGGAAGTGTTGGCAAAAGGCGCCGACAAAGATTGCAAGGTACGTCCGCGAAATGATGAAAGAATCAGTAGCATTGATCCAAAAATAGCAAAATTACAGCCCCGTACGGGACTCGAACCCGTGGCCGTTAGATTAAAAGTCTAACGCTCTACCAACTGAGCTAACGAGGCTTCAGATTCCTCTCCATTCTCCGCCGATAATCGATCGCACGCTGCAAAAGCACGCGAGTAGTGATGCTGAAATTATTTTTAATAGGGCAAAACGTTATGCGTCTGGGGGGAATCGAACCCCCGTCGAATGCTTGGAAGGCATCCATGCTGACCATTACACCACAGACGCTCATGTGAGAGTGCTCTTACTGAGCGGTTTCGTGCCCGAGCACTCATTCTTTTCACAAATTTGCAAAATGTCATGCGTCTGGGGGGAATCGATGCCCCGTCGAATGCTTGGAAGGCATCCATGCTGACCATTACACCACAGACGCTTGTTCTTGATCTCCCAGAAATCGGATATGCGCAGGCTTGATCTGGACAACGGAGAAAGGAAAAGGAATGCCTATGACAGGAATCGAACCTGTGTCGCCACGGCCACAACGTGGAGTACTAACCACTATACTACATAGGCCAATAACTGAGCTAAAATAGTTGCGTGATGATGTTACATTCATACACATACTCTCATACTCATACATACACAATAAGTTGCAAGTTGCAAGTGGCTAAGAAATGAAACACTTCCAGGACCTTCAAGACTGTTTTCCGTTCTCCCACGATCAACTTTATTCGAAGTTGGTCAGACAAAAGTTTTTCGTGAGCGACGACGTTTACAAAAAGGAAATGCCTATGACAGGAATCGAACCTGTGTCGCCACGGCCACAACGTGGAGTACTAACCACTATACTACATAGGCCGAAAGAACGGCTGTCTAATAGCGTGGAAGTGTTGGCAAAAGGCGCCGACAAAGATTGCAAGGTACGTCCGCGAAATGATGAAAGAATCAGTAGCATTGATCCAAAAAAAGCTAAATTACAGCCCCGTACGGGACTCGAACCCGTGGCCGTTAGATTAAAAGTCTAACGCTCTACCAACTGAGCTAACGAGGCTTCAGATTCCTCTCCATTCTCCGCCGATATTCGATCGCACGCTGCAAAAGCACGCGAGTAGTGATGCTGAAATTATTTTTAATAGGGCAAAACGTTATGCGTCTGGGGGGAATCGAACCCCCGTCGAATGGTTGGAAGGCATCCATGCTGACCATTACACCACAGACGCTCATGTGAGAGTGCTCTTACTGAGCGGTTTCGTGCCCGAGCACTCATTCTTTTCACAAATTTGCAAAATGTCATGCGTCTGGGGGGAATCGAACCCCCGTCGAATGCTTGGAAGGCATCCATGCTGACCATTACACCACAGACGCTTGTTCTTGATCTCCCAGAAATCGGATATGCGCAGGCTTGATCTGGACAACGGAGAAAGGAAAAGGAATGCATATGACAGGAATCGAACCTGTGTCGCCACGGCCACAACGTGGAGTACTAACCACTATACTACATAGGCCAATAACTGAGCTAAAATAATTGCGTGATGATGTTACATTCATACACATACTCTCATACTCATACATACACAATAAGTTGCAAGTTGCAAGTGGCTAAGAAATGAAACACTTCCAGGACCTTCAAGACCCGTGGCCGTTTATTCGAAGTTGGTCAGACAAAAGTTTTTCCGTTCTCCCACGATCAACTTTATTCGAAGTTGGTCAGACAAAAGTTTTTCGTGAGCGACGACGTTTACAAAAAGGAAATGCCTATGACAGGAATCGAACCTGTGTCGCCACGGCCACAACGTGGAGTACTAACCACTATACTACATAGGCCGAGAGAATGGCTGTCTAATAGCGTGGAAGTGTTGGCAAAAGGCGCCGACAAAGATTGCAAGGTACGTCCGCGAAATGATGAAAGAATCAGTAGCATTGATCCAAAAATAGCAAAATTACAGCCCCGTACGGGACTCGAACCCGTGGCCGTTAGATTAAAAGTCTAACGCTCTACCAACTGAGCTAACGAGGCTTCAGATTCCTCTCCATTCTCCGCCGATAATCGATCGCACGCTGCAAAAGCACGCGAGTAGTGATGCTGAAATTATTTTTAATAGGGCAAAACGTTATGCGTCTGGGGGAATCGAACCACCGTCGAATGCTTGGAAGGCATCCATGCTGACCATTACACCACAGACGCTCATTTGAGAGTGCTCTTACTGAGCGGTTTCGTGCCCGAGCACTCTTTCTTTTCACAAATTTGCAAAATGTCATGCGTCTGGGGGGAATCGAACCCCCGTCGAATGCTTGGAAGGCATCCATGCTGACCATTACACCACAGACGCTTGTTCTTGATCTCCCAGAAATCGGATATGCGCAGGCTTGATCTGGACAACGGAGAAAGGAAAAGGAATGCCTATGACAGGAATCGAACCTGTGTCGCCACGGCCACAACGTGGAGTACTAACCACTATACTACATAGGCCGAGAGAACGGCTGTCTAATAGCGTGGAAGTGTTGGCAAAAGGCGCCGACAAAGATTGCAAGGTACGTCCGCGAAATGATGAAAGAATCAGTAGCATTGATCCAAAAATAGCAAAATTACAGCCCCGTACGGGACTCGAACCCGTGGCCGTTAGATTAAAAGTCTAACGCTCTACCAACTGAGCTAACGAGGCTTCAGATTCCTCTCCATTCTCCGCCGATATTCGATCGCACGCTGCAAAAGCACGCGAGTAGTGATGCTGAAATTATTTTTAATAGGGCAAAACGTTATGCGTCTGGGGGAATCGAACCACCGTCGAATGCTTGGAAGGCATCCATGCTGACCATTACACCACAGACGCTCATTTGAGAGTGCTCTTACTGAGCGGTTTCGTGCCCGAGCACTCTTTCTTTTCACAAATTTGCAAAATGTCATGCGTCTGGGGGGAATCGAACCCCCGTCGAATGCTTGGAAGGCATCCATGCTGACCATTACACCACAGACGCTTGTTCTTGATCTCCCAGAAATCGGATATGCGCAGGCTTGATCTGGACAACGGAGAAAGGAAAAGGAATGCCTATGACAGGAATCGAACCTGTGTCGCCACGGCCACAACGTGGAGTACTAACCACTATACTACATAGGCCGAGAGAACGGCTGTCTAATAGCGTGGAAGTGTTGGCAAAAGGCGCCGACAAAGATTGCAAGGTACGTCCGCGAAATGATGAAAGAATCAGTAGCATTGATCCAAAAATAGCAAAATTACAGCCCCGTACGGGAGTCGAACCCGTGGCCGTTAGATTAAAAGTCTAACGCTCTACCAACTGAGCTAACGAGGCTTCAGATTCCTCTCCATTCTCCGCCGATATTCGATCGCACGCTGCAAAAGCACGCGAGTAGTGATGCTGAAATTATTTTTAATAGGGCAAAACGTTATGCGTCTGGGGGGAATCGAACCCCCGTCGAATGCTTGGAAGGCATCCATGCTGACCATTACACCACAGACGCTCATATGAGAGTGCTCTTACTGAGCGGTTTCGTGCCCGAGCACTCATTCTTTTCACAAATTTGCAAAATGTCATGCGTCTGGGGGGAATCGAACCCCCGTCGAATGCTTGGAAGGCATCCATGCTGACCATTACACCACAGACGCTTGTTCTTGATCTCGCAGAAATCGGATATGCGCAGGCTTGATCTGGACAACGGAGAAAGGAAAAGGAATGCCTATGACAGGAATCGAACCTGTGTCGCCACGGCCACAACGTGGAGTACTAACCACTATACTACATAGGCCAATAACTGAGCTAAAATAGTTGCGTGATGATGTTACATTCATACACATACTCTCATACTCATACATACACAATAAGTTGCAAGTTGCAAGTGGCTAAGAAATGAAACACTTCCAGGACCTTCAAGACTGTTTTCCGTTCTCCCACGATCAACTTTATTCGAAGTTGGTCAGACAAAAGTTTTTCGTGAGCGACGACGTTTACAAAAAGGAAATGCCTATGACAGGAATCGAACCTGTGTCGCCACGGCCACAACGTGGAGTACTAACCACTATACTACATAGGCCGAGAGAACGGCTGTCTAATAGCGTGGAAGTGTTGGCAAAAGGCGCCGACAAAGATTGCAAGGTACGTCCGCGAAATGATGAAAGAATCAGTAGCATTGATCCAAAAATAGCAAAATTACAGCCCCGTACGGGACTCGAACCCGTGGCCGTTAGATTAAAGGAAGTGTACCCTCTGGTTTTCGAAGTTGAGTTAGCATCAGAATATTGAAATATGTCATAAATATCATACTTTCTCATAGAAAAGTTATGCTCAAATCGCCTTGAAGTTTGTGTAACTTGCGCTCGAGTACGCTCTTTTTAGAGAAAAGTGTGCAGAAATGTGCACAAACGTGCACGGTTGATGATGGTTTCTCTAACTTCCCGCCATTTGCGGCATATGGTCCAATTGACAAAAGTGTATCATTTTTGATGTATTTTCACTTTCCGATGCTAACTCAACTTCGAAAACCAGAGGGTACACTCCCTTTAAAAGTCTAACGCTCTACCAACTGAGCTAACGAGGCTTCAGATTCCTCTCCATTCTCCGCCGATATTCGATCGCACGCTGCAAAAGCACGCGAGTAGTGATGCTGAAATTATTTTTAATAGGGCAAAACGTTATGCGTCTGGGGGGAATCGAACCCCCGTCGAATGCTTGGAAGGCATCCATGCTGACCATTACACCACAGACGCTCATATGAGAGTGCTCTTACTGAGCGGTTTCGTGCCCGAGCACTCATTCTTTTCACAAATTTGCAAAATGTCATGCGTCTGGGGGGAATCGAACCCCCGTCGAATGCTTGGAAGGCATCCATGCTGACCATTACACCACAGACGCTTGTTCTTGATCTCGCAGAAATCGGATATGCGCAGGCTTGATCTGGACAACGGAGAAAGGAAAAGGAATGCCTATGACAGGAATCGAACCTGTGTCGCCACGGCCACAACGTGGAGTACTAACCACTATACTACATAGGCCAATAACTGAGCTAAAATAGTTGCGTGATGATGTTACATTCATACACATACTCTCATACTCATACATACACAATAAGTTGCAAGTTGCAAGTGGCTAAGAAATGAAACACTTCCAGGACCTTCAAGACTGTTTTCCGTTCTCCCACGATCAACTTTATTCGAAGTTGGTCAGACAAAAGTTTTTCGTGAGCGACGACGTTTACAAAAAGGAAATGCCTATGACAGGAATCGAACCTGTGTCGCCACGGCCACAACGTGGAGTACTAACCACTATACTACATAGGCCGAAAGAACGGCTGTCTAATAGCGTGGAAGTGTTGGCAAAAGGCGCCGACAAAGATTGCAAGGTACGTCCGCGAAATGATGAAAGAATCAGTAGCATTGATCCAAAAAAAGCTAAATTACAGCCCCGTACGGGACTCGAACCCGTGGCCGTTAGATTAAAAGTCTAACGCTCTACCAACTGAGCTAACGAGGCTTCAGATTCCTCTCCATTCTCCGCCGATATTCGATCGCACGCTGCAAAAGCACGCGAGTAGTGATGCTGAAATTATTTTTAATAGGGCAAAACGTTATGCGTCTGGGGGGAATCGAACCCCCGTCGAATGGTTGGAAGGCATCCATGCTGACCATTACACCACAGACGCTCATGTGAGAGTGCTCTTACTGAGCGGTTTCGTGCCCGAGCACTCATTCTTTTCACAAATTTGCAAAATGTCATGCGTCTGGGGGGAATCGAACCCCCGTCGAATGCTTGGAAGGCATCCATGCTGACCATTACACCACAGACGCTTGTTCTTGATCTCCCAGAAATCGGATATGCGCAGGCTTGATCTGGACAACGGAGAAAGGAAAAGGAATGCCTATGACAGGAATCGAACCTGTGTCGCCACGGCCACAACGTGGAGTACTAACCACTATACTACATAGGCCAATAACTGAGCTAAAATAGTTGCGTGATGATGTTACATTCATACACATACTCTCATACTCATACATACACAATAAGTTGCAAGTTGCAAGTGGCTAAGAAATGAAACACTTCCAGGACCTTCAAGACCCGTGGCCGTTTATTCGAAGTTGGTCAGACAAAAGTTTTTCCGTTCTCCCACGATCAACTTTATTCGAAGTTGGTCAGACAAAAGTTTTTCGTGAGCGACGACGTTTACAAAAAGGAAATGCCTATGACAGGAATCGAACCTGTGTCGCCACGGCCACAACGTGGAGTACTAACCACTATACTACATAGGCCGAGAGAATGGCTGTCTAATAGCGTGGAAGTGTTGGCAAAAGGCGCCGACAAAGATTGCAAGGTACGTCCGCGAAATGATGAAAGAATCAGTAGCATTGATCCAAAAATAGCAAAATTACAGCCCCGTACGGGACTCGAACCCGTGGCCGTTAGATTAAAAGTCTAACGCTCTACCAACTGAGCTAACGAGGCTTCAGATTCCTCTCCATTCTCCGCCGATAATCGATCGCACGCTGCAAAAGCACGCGAGTAGTGATGCTGAAATTATTTTTAATAGGGCAAAACGTTATGCGTCTGGGGGGAATCGAACCCCCGTCGAATGCTTGGAAGGCATCCATGCTGACCATTACACCACAGACGCTCATGTGAGAGTGCTCTTACTGAGCGGTTTCGTGCCCGAGCACTCATTCTTTTCACAAATTTGCAAAATGTCATGCGTCTGGGGGGAATCGATGCCCCGTCGAATGCTTGGAAGGCATCCATGCTGACCATTACACCACAGACGCTTGTTCTTGATCTCCCAGAAATCGTATATGCGCAGGCTTGATCTGGACAACGGAGAAAGGAAAAGGAATGCCTATGACAGGAATCGAACCTGTGTCGCCACGGCCACAACGTGGAGTACTAACCACTATACTACATAGGCCAATAACTGAGCTAAAATAATTGCGTGATGATGTTACATTCATACACATACTCTCATACTCATACATACACAATAAGTTGCAAGTTGCAAGTGGCTAAGAAATGAAACACTTCCAGGACCTTCAAGACTGTTTTCCGTTCTCCCACGATCAACTTTATTCGAAGTTGGTCAGACAAAAGTTTTTCGTGAGCGACGACGTTTACAAAAAGGAAATGCCTATGACAGGAATCGAACCTGTGTCGCCACGGCCACAACGTGGAGTACTAACCACTATACTACATAGGCCGAGAGAACGGCTGTCTAATAGCGTGGAAGTGTTGGCAAAAGGCGCCGACAAAGATTGCAAGGTACGTCCGCGAAATGATGAAAGAATCAGTAGCATTGATCCAAAAATAGCAAAATTACAGCCCCGTACGGGACTCGAACCCGTGGCCGTTAGATTAAAAGTCTAACGCTCTACCAACTGAGCTAACGAGGCTTCAGATTCCTCTCCATTCTCCGCCGATATTCGATCGCACGCTGCAAAAGCACGCGAGTAGTGATGCTGAAATTATTTTTAATAGGGCAAAACGTTATGCGTCTGGGGGAATCGAACCACCGTCGAATGCTTGGAAGGCATCCATGCTGACCATTACACCACAGACGCTCATTTGAGAGTGCTCTTACTGAGCGGTTTCGTGCCCGAGCACTCTTTCTTTTCACAAATTTGCAAAATGTCATGCGTCTGGGGGGAATCGAACCCCCGTCGAATGCTTGGAAGGCATCCATGCTGACCATTACACCACAGACGCTTGTTCTTGATCTCCCAGAAATCGGATATGCGCAGGCTTGATCTGGACAACGGAGAAAGGAAAAGGAATGCCTATGACAGGAATCGAACCTGTGTCGCCACGGCCACAACGTGGAGTACTAACCACTATACTACATAGGCCGAGAGAACGGCTGTCTAATAGCGTGGAAGTGTTGGCAAAAGGCGCCGACAAAGATTGCAAGGTACGTCCGCGAAATGATGAAAGAATCAGTAGCATTGATCCAAAAATAGCAAAATTACAGCCCCGTACGGGACTCGAACCCGTGGCCGTTAGATTAAAAGTCTAACGCTCTACCAACTGAGCTAACGAGGCTTCAGATTCCTCTCCATTCTCCGCCGATATTCGATCGCACGCTGCAAAAGCACGCGAGTAGTGATGCTGAAATTATTTTTAATAGGGCAAAACGTTATGCGTCTGGGGGAATCGAACCACCGTCGAATGCTTGGAAGGCATCCATGCTGACCATTACACCACAGACGCTCATTTGAGAGTGCTCTTACTGAGCGGTTTCGTGCCCGAGCACTCTTTCTTTTCACAAATTTGCAAAATGTCATGCGTCTGGGGGGAATCGAACCCCCGTCGAATGCTTGGAAGGCATCCATGCTGACCATTACACCACAGACGCTTGTTCTTGATCTCCCAGAAATCGGATATGCGCAGGCTTGATCTGGACAACGGAGAAAGGAAAAGGAATGCCTATGACAGGAATCGAACCTGTGTCGCCACGGCCACAACGTGGAGTACTAACCACTATACTACATAGGCCGAGAGAACGGCTGTCTAATAGCGTGGAAGTGTTGGCAAAAGGCGCCGACAAAGATTGCAAGGTACGTCCGCGAAATGATGAAAGAATCAGTAGCATTGATCCAAAAATAGCAAAATTACAGCCCCGTACGGGACTCGAACCCGTGGCCGTTAGATTAAAAGTCTAACGCTCTACCAACTGAGCTAACGAGGCTTCAGATTCCTCTCCATTCTCCGCCGATATTCGATCGCACGCTGCAAAAGCACGCGAGTAGTGATGCTGAAATTATTTTTAATAGGGCAAAACGTTATGCGTCTGGGGGAATCGAACCACCGTCGAATGCTTGGAAGGCATCCATGCTGACCATTACACCACAGACGCTCATTTGAGAGTGCTCTTACTGAGCGGTTTCGTGCCCGAGCACTCTTTCTTTTCACAAATTTGCAAAATGTCATGCGTCTGGGGGGAATCGAACCCCCGTCGAATGCTTGGAAGGCATCCATGCTGACCATTACACCACAGACGCTTGTTCTTGATCTCCCAGAAATCGGATATGCGCAGGCTTGATCTGGACAACGGAGAAAGGAAAAGGAATGCCTATGACAGGAATCGAACCTGTGTCGCCACGGCCACAACGTGGAGTACTAACCACTATACTACATAGGCCGAGAGAACGGCTGTCTAATAGCGTGGAAGTGTTGGCAAAAGGCGCCGACAAAGATTGCAAGGTACGTCCGCGAAATGATGAAAGAATCAGTAGCATTGATCCAAAAATAGCAAAATTACAGCCCCGTACGGGACTCGAACCCGTGGCCGTTAGATTAAAAGTCTAACGCTCTACCAACTGAGCTAACGAGGCTTCAGATTCCTCTCCATTCTCCGCCGATATTCGATCGCACGCTGCAAAAGCACGCGAGTAGTGATGCTGAAATTATTTTTAATAGGGCAAAACGTTATGCGTCTGGGGGAATCGAACCACCGTCGAATGCTTGGAAGGCATCCATGCTGACCATTACACCACAGACGCTCATTTGAGAGTGCTCTTACTGAGCGGTTTCGTGCCCGAGCACTCTTTCTTTTCACAAATTTGCAAAATGTCATGCGTCTGGGGGGAATCGAACCCCCGTCGAATGCTTGGAAGGCATCCATGCTGACCATTACACCACAGACGCTTGTTCTTGATCTCCCAGAAATCGGATATGCGCAGGCTTGATCTGGACAACGGAGAAAGGAAAAGGAATGCCTATGACAGGAATCGAACCTGTGTCGCCACGGCCACAACGTGGAGTACTAACCACTATACTACATAGGCCGAGAGAACGGCTGTCTAATAGCGTGGAAGTGTTGGCAAAAGGCGCCGACAAAGATTGCAAGGTACGTCCGCGAAATGATGAAAGAATCAGTAGCATTGATCCAAAAATAGCAAAATTACAGCCCCGTACGGGACTCGAACCCGTGGCCGTTAGATTAAAAGTCTAACGCTCTACTAACTGAGCTAACGAGGCTTCAGATTCCTCTCCATTCTCCGCCGATATTCGATCGCACGCTGCAAAAGCACGCGAGTAGTGATGCTGAAATTATTTTTAATAGGGCAAAACGTTATGCGTCTGGGGGGAATCGAACCCCCGTCGAATGCTTGGAAGGCATCCATGCTGACCATTACACCACAGACGCTCATATGAGAGTGCTCTTACTGAGCGGTTTCGTGCCCGAGCACTCATTCTTTTCACAAATTTGCAAAATGTCATGCGTCTGGGGGGAATCGATGCCCCGTCGAATGCTTGGAAGGCATCCATGCTGACCATTACACCACAGACGCTTGTTCTTGATCTCCCAGAAATCGGATATGCGCAGGCTTGATCTGGACAACGGAGAAAGGAAAAGGAATGCCTATGACAGGAATCGAACCTGTGTCGCCACGGCCACAACGTGGAGTACTAACCACTATACTACATAGGCCAATAACTGAGCTAAAATAATTGCGTGATGATGTTACATTCATACACATACTCTCATACTCATACATACACAATAAGTTGCAAGTTGCAAGTGGCTAAGAAATGAAACACTTCCAGGACCTTCAAGACTGTTTTCCGTTCTCCCACGATCAACTTTATTCGAAGTTGGTCAGACAAAAGTTTTTCGTGAGCGACGACGTTTACAAAAAGGAAATGCCTATGACAGGAATCGAACCTGTGTCGCCACGGCCACAACGTGGAGTACTAACCACTATACTACATAGGCCGAGAGAACGGCTGTCTAATAGCGTGGAAGTGTTGGCAAAAGGCGCCGACAAAGATTGCAAGGTACGTCCGCGAAATGATGAAAGAATCAGTAGCATTGATCCAAAAATAGCAAAATTACAGCCCCGTACGGGACTCGAACCCGTGGCCGTTAGATTAAAAGTCTAACGCTCTACCAACTGAGCTAACGAGGCTTCAGATTCCTCTCCATTCTCCGCCGATATTCGATCGCACGCTGCAAAAGCACGCGAGTAGTGATGCTGAAATTATTTTTAATAGGGCAAAACGTTATGCGTCTGGGGGGAATCGAACCCCCGTCGAATGCTTGGAAGGCATCCATGCTGACCATTACACCACAGACGCTCATATGAGAGTGCTCTTACTGAGCGGTTTCGTGCCCGAGCACTCATTCTTTTCACAAATTTGCAAAATGTCATGCGTCTGGGGGGAATCGAACCCCCGTCGAATGCTTGGAAGGCATCCATGCTGACCATTACACCACAGACGCTTGTTCTTGATCTCGCAGAAATCGGATATGCGCAGGCTTGATCTGGACAACGGAGAAAGGAAAAGGAATGCCTATGACAGGAATCGAACCTGTGTCGCCACGGCCACAACGTGGAGTACTAACCACTATACTACATAGGCCAATAACTGAGCTAAAATAGTTGCGTGATGATGTTACATTCATACACATACTCTCATACTCATACATACACAATAAGTTGCAAGTTGCAAGTGGCTAAGAAATGAAACACTTCCAGGACCTTCAAGACTGTTTTCCGTTCTCCCACGATCAACTTTATTCGAAGTTGGTCAGACAAAAGTTTTTCGTGAGCGACGACGTTTACAAAAAGGAAATGCCTATGACAGGAATCGAACCTGTGTCGCCACGGCCACAACGTGGAGTACTAACCACTATACTACATAGGCCGAGAGAATGGCTGTCTAATAGCGTGGAAGTGTTGGCAAAAGGCGCCGACAAAGATTGCAAGGTACGTCCGCGAAATGATGAAAGAATCAGTAGCATTGATCCAAAAATAGCAAAATTACAGCCCCGTACGGGACTCGAACCCGTGGCCGTTAGATTAAAAGTCTAACACTCTACCAACTGAGCTAACGAGGCTTCAGATTCCTCTCCATTCTCCGCCGATAATCGATCGCACGCTGCAAAAGCACGCGAGTAGTGATGCTGAAATTATTTTTAATAGGGCAAAACGTTATGCGTCTGGGGGGAATCGAACCCCCGTCGAATGCTTGGAAGGCATCTATGCTGACCATTACACCACAGACGCTCATGTGAGAGTGCTCTTACTGAGCGGTTTCGTGCCCGAGCACTCATTCTTTTCACAAATTTGCAAAATGTCATGCGTCTGGGGGGGGGGGACGAAACCCCGTCGAATGCTTGGAAGGCATCCATGCTGACCATTACACCACAGACGCTTGTTCTTTATCTCCCAGAAATCGGATATGCGCAGGCTTGATCTGGACAACGGAGAAAGGAAAAAGGAATGCCTATGACAGGAATCGAACCTGTGTCGCCACGGCCACAACGTGGAGTACTAACCACTATACTACATAGGCCAATAACTGAGCTAAAATAATTGCGTGATGATGTTACATTCATACACATACTCTCATACTCATGCATACACAATAAGTTGCAAGTTGCAAGTGGCTAAGAAATGAAACACTTCCAGGACCTTCAAGACTGTTTTCCGTTCTCCCACGATCAACTTTATTCGAAGTTGGTCAGACAAAAGTTTTTCGTGAGCGACGACGTTTACAAAAAGGAAATGCCTATGACAGGAATCGAACCTGTGTCGCCACGGCCACAACGTGGAGTACTAACCACTATACTACATAGGCCGAGAGAACGGCTGTCTAATAGCGTGGAAGTGTTGGCAAAAGGCGCCGACAAAGATTGCAAGGTACGTCCGCGAAATGATGAAAGAATCAGTAGCATTGATCCAAAAATAGCAAAATTACAGCCCCGTACGGGACTCGAACCAGTGGCCGTTAGATTAAAAGTCTAACGCTCTACCAACTGAGCTAACGAGGCTTCAGATGCCTCTCCATTCTCCGCCGATATTCGATCGCACGCTGCAAAAGCACGCGAGTAGTGATGCTGAAATTATTTTTAATAGGGCAAAACGTTATGCGTCTGGGGGGAATCGAACCCCCGTCGAATGCTTGGAAGGCATCCATGCTGACCATTACACCACAGACGCTCATGTGAGAGTGCTCTTACTGAGCGGTTTCGTGCCCGAGCACTCATTCTTTTCACAAATTTGCAAAATGTCATGCGTCTGGGGGGAATCGAACCCCCGTCGAATGCTTGGAAGGCATCCATGCTGACCATTACACCACAGACGCTTGTTCTTGATCTCCCAGAAATCGGATATGCGCAGGCTTGATCTGGACAACGGAGAAAGGAAAAGGAATGCCTATGACAGGAATCGAACCTGTGTCGCCACGGCCACAACGTGGAGTACTAACCACTATACTACATAGGCCAATAACTGAGCTAAAATAATTGCGTGATGATGTTACATTCATACACATACTCTCATACTCATACATACACAATAAGTTGCAAGTTGCAAGTGGCTAAGAAATGAAACACTTCCAGGACCTTCAAGACTGTTTTCCGTTCTCCCACGATCAACTTTATTCGAAGTTGGTCAGACAAAAGTTTTTCGTGAGCGACGACGTTTACAAAAAGGAAATGCCTATGACAGGAATCGAACCTGTGTCGCCACGGCCACAACGTGGAGTACTAACCACTATACTACATAGGCCGAGAGAACGGCTGTCTAATAGCGTGGAAGTGTTGGCAAAAGGCGCCGACAAAGATTGCAAGGTACGTCCGCGAAATGATGAAAGAATCAGTAGCATTGATCCAAAAAAAGCAAAATTACAGCCCCGTACGGGACTCGAACCCGTGGCCGTTAGATTAAAAGTCTAACGCTCTACCAACTGAGCTAACGAGGCTTCAGATTCCTCTCCATTCTCCGCCGATATTCGATCGCACGCTGCAAAAGCACGCGAGTAGTGATGCTGAAATTATTTTTAATAGGGCAAAACGTTATGCGTCTGGGGGGAATCGAACCCCCGTCGAATGCTTGGAAGGCATCCATGCTGACCATTACACCACAGACGCTTGTTCTTGATCTCCCAGAAATCGGATATGCGCAGGCTTGATCTGGACAACGGAACGGAGAAAGGAAAAGGAATGCCTATGACAGGAATCGAACCTGTGTCGCCACGGCCACAACGTGGAGTACTAACCACTATACTACATAGGCCAATAACTGAGCTAAAATAATTGCGTGATGATGTTACATTCATACACATACTCTCATACTCATACATACACAATAAGTTGCAAGTTGCAAGTGGCTAAGAAATGAAACACTTCCAGGACCTTCAAGACTGTTTTCCGTTCTCCCACGATCAACTTTATTCGAAGTTGGTCAGACAAAAGTTTTTCGTGAGCGACGACGTTTACAAAAAGGAAATGCCTATGACAGGAATCGAACCTGTGTCGCCACGGCCACAACGTGGAGTACTAACCACTATACTACATAGGCCGAGAGAACGGCTGTCTAATAGCGTGGAAGTGTTGGCAAAAGGCGCCGACAAAGATTGCAAGGTACGTCCGCGAAATGATGAAAGAATCAGTAGCATTGATCCAAAAATAGCAAAATTACAGCCCCGTACGGGACTCGAACCCGTGGCCGTTAGATTAAAAGTCTAACGCTCTACCAACTGAGCTAACGAGGCTTCAGATTCCTCTCCATTCTCCGCCGATATTCGACCGCACGCTGCAAAAGCACGCGAGTAGTGATGCTGAAATTATTTTTAATAGGGCAAAACGTTATGCGTCTGGGGGGAATCGAACCCCCGTCGAATGCTTGGAAGGCATCCATGCTGACCATTACACCACAGACGCTCATGTGAGAGTGCTCTTACTGAGCGGTTTCGTGCCCGAGCACTCATTCTTTTCACAAATTTGCAAAATGTCATGCGTCTGGGGGGAATCGAACCCCCGTCGAATGTTTGGAAGGCATCCATGCTGACCATTACACCACAGACGCTTGTTCTTGATCTCCCAGAAATCGGATATGCGCAGGCTTGATCTGGACAACGGAGAAAGGAAAAGGAATGCCTATGACAGGAATCGAACCTGTGTCGCCACGGCCACAACGTGGAGTACTAACCACTATACTACATAGGCCAATAACTGAGCTAAAATAATTGCGTGATGATGTTACATTCATACACATACTCTCATACTCATACATACACAATAAGTTGCAAGTTGCAAGTGGCTAAGAAATGAAACACTTCCAGGACCTTCAAGACTGTTTTCCGTTCTCCCACGATCAACTTTATTCGAAGTTGGTCAGACAAAAGTTTTTCGTGAGCGACGACGTTTACAAAAAGGAAATGCCTATGACAGGAATCGAACCTGTGTCGCCACGGCCACAACGTGGAGTACTAACCACTATACTACATAGGCCGAGAGAACGGCTGTCTAATAGCGTGGAAGTGTTGGCAAAAGGCGCCGACAAAGATTGCAAGGTACGTCCGCGAAATGACGAAAGAATCAGTAGCATTGATCCAAAAATAGCAAAATTACAGTTCCGTACGGGACTCGAACCCGTGGCCGTTAGATTAAAAGTCTAACGCTCTACCAACTGAGCTAACGAGGCTTCAGATTCCTCTCCATTCTCCGCCGATATTCGATCGCACGCTGCAAAAGCACGCGAGTAGTGATGCTGAAATTATTTTTAATAGGGCAAAACGTTATGCGTCTGGGGGGAATCGAACCCCCGTCGAATGCTTGGAAGGCATCCATGCTGACCATTACACCACAGACGCTTGTTCTTGATCTCCCAGAAATCGGATATGCGCAGGCTTGATCTGGACAACGGAACGGAGAAAGGAAAAGGAATGCCTATGACAGGAATCGAACCTGTGTCGCCACGGCCACAACGTGGAGTACTAACCACTATACTACATAGGCCAATAACTGAGCTAAAATAATTGCGTGATGATGTTACATTCATACACATACTCTCATACTCATACATACACAATAAGTTGCAAGTTGCAAGTGGCTAAGAAATGAAACACTTCCAGGACCTTCAAGACTGTTTTCCGTTCTCCCACGATCAACTTTATTCGAAGTTGGTCAGACAAAAGTTTTTCGTGAGCGACGACGTTTACAAAAAGGAAATGCCTATGACAGGAATCGAACCTGTGTCGCCACGGCCACAACGTGGAGTACTAACCACTATACTACATAGGCCGAGAGAACGGCTGTCTAATAGCGTGGAAGTGTTGGCAAAAGGCGCCGACAAAGATTGCAAGGTACGTCCGCGAAATGATGAAAGAATCAGTAGCATTGATCCAAAAATAGCAAAATTACAGCCCCGTACGGGACTCGAACCCGTGGCCGTTAGATTAAAAGTCTAACGCTCTACCAACTGAGCTAACGAGGCTTCAGATTCCTCTCCATTCTCCGCCGATATTCGACCGCACGCTGCAAAAGCACGCGAGTAGTGATGCTGAAATTATTTTTAATAGGGCAAAACGTTATGCGTCTGGGGGGAATCGAACCCCCGTCGAATGCTTGGAAGGCATCCATGCTGACCATTACACCACAGACGCTCATGTGAGAGTGCTCTTACTGAGCGGTTTCGTGCCCGAGCACTCATTCTTTTCACAAATTTGCAAAATGTCATGCGTCTGGGGGGAATCGAACCCCCGTCGAATGCTTGGAAGGCATCCATGCTGACCATTACACCACAGACGCTTGTTCTTGATCTCCCAGAAATCGGATATGCGCAGGCTTGATCTGGACAACGGAGAAAGGAAAAGGAATGCCTATGACAGGAATCGAACCTGTGTCGCCACGGCCACAACGTGGAGTACTAACCACTATACTACATAGGCCAATAACTGAGCTAAAATAATTGCGTGATGATGTTACATTCATACACATACTCTCATACTCATACATACACAATAAGTTGCAAGTTGCAAGTGGCTAAGAAATGAAACACTTCCAGGACCTTCAAGACTGTTTTCCGTTCTCCCACGATCAACTTTATTCGAAGTTGGTCAGACAAAAGTTTTTCGTGAGCGACGACGTTTACAAAAAGGAAATGCCTATGACAGGAATCGAACCTGTGTCGCCACGGCCACAACGTGGAGTACTAACCACTATACTACATAGGCCGAGAGAACGGCTGTCTAATAGCGTGGAAGTGTTGGCAAAAGGCGCCGACAAAGATTGCAAGGTACGTCCGCGAAATGATGAAAGAATCAGTAGCATTGATCCAAAAAAAGCAAAATTACAGCCCCGTACGGGACTCGAACCCGTGGCCGTTAGATTAAAAGTCTAACGCTCTACCAACTGAGCTAACGAGGCTTCAGATTCCTCTCCATTCTCCGCCGATATTCGATCGCACGCTGCAAAAGCACGCGAGTAGTGATGCTGAAATTATTTTTAATAGGGCAAAACGTTATGCGTCTGGGGGGAATCGAACCCCCGTCGAATGCTTGGAAGGCATCCATGCTGACCATTACACCACAGACGCTTGTTCTTGATCTCCCAGAAATCGGATATGCGCAGGCTTGATCTGGACAACGGAACGGAGAAAGGAAAAGGAATGCCTATGACAGGAATCGAACCTGTGTCGCCACGGCCACAACGTGGAGTACTAACCACTATACTACATAGGCCAATAACTGAGCTAAAATAATTGCGTGATGATGTTACATTCATACACATACTCTCATACTCATACATACACAATAAGTTGCAAGTTGCAAGTGGCTAAGAAATGAAACACTTCCAGGACCTTCAAGACTGTTTTCCGTTCTCCCACGATCAACTTTATTCGAAGTTGGTCAGACAAAAGTTTTTCGTGAGCGACGACGTTTACAAAAAGGAAATGCCTATGACAGGAATCGAACCTGTGTCGCCACGGCCACAACGTGGAGTACTAACCACTATACTACATAGGCCGAGAGAACGGCTGTCTAATAGCGTGGAAGTGTTGGCAAAAGGCGCCGACAAAGATTGCAAGGTACGTCCGCGAAATGATGAAAGAATCAGTAGCATTGATCCAAAAATAGCAAAATTACAGCCCCGTACGGGACTCGAACCCGTGGCCGTTAGATTAAAAGTCTAACGCTCTACCAACTGAGCTAACGAGGCTTCAGATTCCTCTCCATTCTCCGCCGATATTCGACCGCACGCTGCAAAAGCACGCGAGTAGTGATGCTGAAATTATTTTTAATAGGGCAAAACGTTATGCGTCTGGGGAGAATCGAACCCCCGTCGAATGCTTGGAAGGCATCCATGCTGACCATTACACCACAGACGCTTGTTCTTGATCTCCCAGAAATCGGATATGCGCAACCTTGATCTGGACAACGGAGAAAGGAAAAGGAATGCCTATGACAGGAATCGAACCTGTGTCGCCACGGGCACAACGTGGAGTACTAACCACTATACTACATAGGCCAATAACTGAGCTAAAATAGTTGCGTGATGATGTTACATTCATACACATACTCTCATACTCATACATACACAATAAGTTGCAAGTTGCAAGTGGCTAAGAAATGAAACACTTCCAGGACCTTCAAGACTGTTTTCCGTTCTCCCACGATCAACTTTATTCGAAGTTGGTCAGACAAAAGTTTTTCGTGAGCGACGACGTTTACAAAAAGGAAATGCCTATGACAGGAATCGAACCTGTGTCGCCACGGCCACAACGTGGAGTACTAACCACTATACTACATAGGCCGAGAGAATGGCTGTCTAATAGCGTGGAAGTGTTGGCAAAAGGCGCCGACAAAGATTGCAAGGTACGTCCGCGAAATGATGAAAGAATCAGTAGCATTGATCCAAAAATAGCAAATTTACAGCCCCGTACGGGACTCGAACCCGTGGCCGTTAGATTAAAAGTCTAACGCTCTACCAACTGAGCTAACGAGGCTTCAGATTCCTCTCCATTCTCCGCCGATAATCGATCGCACGCTGCAAAAGCACGCGAGTAGTGATGCTGAAATTATTTTTAATAGGGCAAAACGTTATGCGTCTGGGGGGAATCGAACCCCCGTCGAATGCTTGGAAGGCATCCATGCTGACCATTACACCACAGACGCTCATGTGAGAGTGCTCTTACTGAGCGGTTTCGTGCCCGAGCACTCATTCTTTTCACAAATTTGCAAAATGTCATGCGTCTGGGGGGAATCGAACCCCCGTCGAATGTTTGGAAGGCATCCATGCTGACCATTACACCACAGACGCTTGTTCTTGATCTCCCAGAAATCGGATATGCGCAGGCTTGATCTGGACAACGGAGAAAGGAAAAGGAATGCCTATGACAGGAATCGAACCTGTGTCGCCACGGCCACAACGTGGAGTACTAACCACTATACTACATAGGCCAATAACTGAGCTAAAATAATTGCGTGATGATGTTACATTCATACACATACTCTCATACTCATACATACACAATAAGTTGCAAGTTGCAAGTGGCTAAGAAATGAAACACTTCCAGGACCTTCAAGACTGTTTTCCGTTCTCCCACGATCAACTTTATTCGAAGTTGGTCAGACAAAAGTTTTTCGTGAGCGACGACGTTTACAAAAAGGAAATGCCTATGACAGGAATCGAACCTGTGTCGCCACGGCCACAACGTGGAGTACTAACCACTATACTACATAGGCCGAGAGAACGGCTGTCTAATAGCGTGGAAGTGTTGGCAAAAGGCGCCGACAAAGATTGCAAGGTACGTCCGCGAAATGATGAAAGAATCAGTAGCATTGATCCAAAAATAGCAAAATTACAGTTCCGTACGGGACTCGAACCCGTGGCCGTTAGATTAAAAGTCTAACGCTCTACCAACTGAGCTAACGAGGCTTCAGATTCCTCTCCATTCTCCGCCGATATTCGATCGCACGCTGCAAAAGCACGCGAGTAGTGATGCTGAAATTATTTTTAATAGGGCAAAACGTTATGCGTCTGGGGGGAATCGAACCCCCGTCGAATGCTTGGAAGGCATCCATGCTGACCATTACACCACAGACGCTTGTTCTTGATCTCCCAGAAATCGGATATGCGCAGGCTTGATCTGGACAACGGAACGGAGAAAGGAAAAGGAATGCCTATGACAGGAATCGAACCTGTGTCGCCACGGCCACAACGTGGAGTACTAACCACTATACTACATAGGCCAATAACTGAGCTAAAATAATTGCGTGATGATGTTACATTCATACACATACTCTCATACTCATACATACACAATAAGTTGCAAGTTGCAAGTGGCTAAGAAATGAAACACTTCCAGGACCTTCAAGACTGTTTTCCGTTCTCCCACGATCAACTTTATTCGAAGTTGGTCAGACAAAAGTTTTTCGTGAGCGACGACGTTTACAAAAAGGAAATGCCTATGACAGGAATCGAACCTGTGTCGCCACGGCCACAACGTGGAGTACTAACCACTATACTACATAGGCCGAGAGAACGGCTGTCTAATAGCGTGGAAGTGTTGGCAAAAGGCGCCGACAAAGATTGCAAGGTACGTCCGCGAAATGATGAAAGAATCAGTGGCATTGATCCAAAAATAGCAAAATTACAGCCCCGTACGGGACTCGAACCCGTGGCCGTTAGATTAAAAGTCTAACGCTCTACCAACTGAGCTAACGAGGCTTCAGATTCCTCTCCATTCTCCGCCGATATTCGACCGCACGCTGCAAAAGCACGCGAGTAGTGATGCTGAAATTATTTTTAATAGGGCAAAACGTTATGCGTCTGGGGGGAATCGAACCCCCGTCGAATGCTTGGAAGGCATCCATGCTGACCATTACACCACAGACGCTCATGTGAGAGTGCTCTTACTGAGCGGTTTCGTGCCCGAGCACTCATTCTTTTCACAAATTTGCAAAATGTCATGCGTCTGGGGGGAATCGAACCCCCGTCGAATGCTTGGAAGGCATCCATGCTGACCATTACACCACAGACGCTTGTTCTTGATCTCCCAGAAATCGGATATGCGCAGGCTTGATCTGGACAACGGAACGGAGAAAGGAAAAGGAATGCCTATGACAGGAATCGAACCTGTGTCGCCACGGCCACAACGTGGAGTACTAACCACTATACTACATAGGCCAATAACTGAGCTAAAATAATTGCGTGATGATGTTACATTCATACACATACTCTCATACTCATACATACACAATAAGTTGCAAGTTGCAAGTGGCTAAGAAATGAAACACTTCCAGGACCTTCAAGACTGTTTTCCGTTCTCCCACGATCAACTTTATTCGAAGTTGGTCAGACAAAAGTTTTTCGTGAGCGACGACGTTTACAAAAAGGAAATGCCTATGACAGGAATCGAACCTGTGTCGCCACGGCCACAACGTGGAGTACTAACCACTATACTACATAGGCCGAGAGAACGGCTGTCTAATAGCGTGGAAGTGTTGGCAAAAGGCGCCGACAAAGATTGCAAGGTACGTCCGCGAAATGATGAAAGAATCAGTAGCATTGATCCAAAAATAGCAAAATTACAGCCCCGTACGGGACTCGAACCCGTGGCCGTTAGATTAAAAGTCTAACGCTCTACCAACTGAGCTAACGAGGCTTCAGATTCCTCTCCATTCTCCGCCGATATTCGACCGCACGCTGCAAAAGCACGCGAGTAGTGATGCTGAAATTATTTTTAATAGGGCAAAACGTTATGCGTCTGGGGAGAATCGAACCCCCGTCGAATGCTTGGAAGGCATCCATGCTGACCATTACACCACAGACGCTTGTTCTTGATCTCCCAGAAATCGGATATGCGCAACCTTGATCTGGACAACGGAGAAAGGAAAAGGAATGCCTATGACAGGAATCGAACCTGTGTCGCCACGGGCACAACGTGGAGTACTAACCACTATACTACATAGGCCAATAACTGAGCTAAAATAGTTGCGTGATGATGTTACATTCATACACATACTCTCATACTCATACATACACAATAAGTTGCAAGTTGCAAGTGGCTAAGAAATGAAACACTTCCAGGACCTTCAAGACTGTTTTCCGTTCTCCCACGATCAACTTTATTCGAAGTTGGTCAGACAAAAGTTTTTCGTGAGCGACGACGTTTACAAAAAGGAAATGCCTATGACAGGAATCGAACCTGTGTCGCCACGGCCACAACGTGGAGTACTAACCACTATACTACATAGGCCGAGAGAATGGCTGTCTAATAGCGTGGAAGTGTTGGCAAAAGGCGCCGACAAAGATTGCAAGGTACGTCCGCGAAATGATGAAAGAATCAGTAGCATTGATCCAAAAATAGCAAATTTACAGCCCCGTACGGGACTCGAACCCGTGGCCGTTAGATTAAAAGTCTAACGCTCTACCAACTGAGCTAACGAGGCTTCAGATTCCTCTCCATTCTCCGCCGATAATCGATCGCACGCTGCAAAAGCACGCGAGTAGTGATGCTGAAATTATTTTTAATAGGGCAAAACGTTATGCGTCTGGGGGGAATCGAACCCCCGTCGAATGCTTGGAAGGCATCCATGCTGACCATTACACCACAGACGCTCATGTGAGAGTGCTCTTACTGAGCGGTTTCGTGCCCGAGCACTCATTCTTTTCACAAATTTGCAAAATGTCATGCGTCTGGGGGGAATCGAACCCCCGTCGAATGTTTGGAAGGCATCCATGCTGACCATTACACCACAGACGCTTGTTCTTGATCTCCCAGAAATCGGATATGCGCAGGCTTGATCTGGACAACGGAGAAAGGAAAAGGAATGCCTATGACAGGAATCGAACCTGTGTCGCCACGGCCACAACGTGGAGTACTAACCACTATACTACATAGGCCAATAACTGAGCTAAAATAATTGCGTGATGATGTTACATTCATACACATACTCTCATACTCATACATACACAATAAGTTGCAAGTTGCAAGTGGCTAAGAAATGAAACACTTCCAGGACCTTCAAGACTGTTTTCCGTTCTCCCACGATCAACTTTATTCGAAGTTGGTCAGACAAAAGTTTTTCGTGAGCGACGACGTTTACAAAAAGGAAATGCCTATGACAGGAATCGAACCTGTGTCGCCACGGCCACAACGTGGAGTACTAACCACTATACTACATAGGCCGAGAGAACGGCTGTCTAATAGCGTGGAAGTGTTGGCAAAAGGCGCCGACAAAGATTGCAAGGTACGTCCGCGAAATGATGAAAGAATCAGTAGCATTGATCCAAAAATAGCAAAATTACAGTTCCGTACGGGACTCGAACCCGTGGCCGTTAGATTAAAAGTCTAACGCTCTACCAACTGAGCTAACGAGGCTTCAGATTCCTCTCCATTCTCCGCCGATATTCGATCGCACGCTGCAAAAGCACGCGAGTAGTGATGCTGAAATTATTTTTAATAGGGCAAAACGTTATGCGTCTGGGGGGAATCGAACCCCCGTCGAATGCTTGGAAGGCATCCATGCTGACCATTACACCACAGACGCTTGTTCTTGATCTCCCAGAAATCGGATATGCGCAGGCTTGATCTGGACAACGGAACGGAGAAAGGAAAAGGAATGCCTATGACAGGAATCGAACCTGTGTCGCCACGGCCACAACGTGGAGTACTAACCACTATACTACATAGGCCAATAACTGAGCTAAAATAATTGCGTGATGATGTTACATTCATACACATACTCTCATACTCATACATACACAATAAGTTGCAAGTTGCAAGTGGCTAAGAAATGAAACACTTCCAGGACCTTCAAGACTGTTTTCCGTTCTCCCACGATCAACTTTATTCGAAGTTGGTCAGACAAAAGTTTTTCGTGAGCGACGACGTTTACAAAAAGGAAATGCCTATGACAGGAATCGAACCTGTGTCGCCACGGCCACAACGTGGAGTACTAACCACTATACTACATAGGCCGAGAGAACGGCTGTCTAATAGCGTGGAAGTGTTGGCAAAAGGCGCCGACAAAGATTGCAAGGTACGTCCGCGAAATGATGAAAGAATCAGTGGCATTGATCCAAAAATAGCAAAATTACAGCCCCGTACGGGACTCGAACCCGTGGCCGTTAGATTAAAAGTCTAACGCTCTACCAACTGAGCTAACGAGGCTTCAGATTCCTCTCCATTCTCCGCCGATATTCGACCGCACGCTGCAAAAGCACGCGAGTAGTGATGCTGAAATTATTTTTAATAGGGCAAAACGTTATGCGTCTGGGGGGAATCGAACCCCCGTCGAATGCTTGGAAGGCATCCATGCTGACCATTACACCACAGACGCTCATGTGAGAGTGCTCTTACTGAGCGGTTTCGTGCCCGAGCACTCATTCTTTTCACAAATTTGCAAAATGTCATGCGTCTGGGGGGAATCGAACCCCCGTCGAATGCTTGGAAGGCATCCATGCTGACCATTACACCACAGACGCTTGTTCTTGATCTCCCAGAAATCGGATATGCGCAGGCTTGATCTGGACAACGGAGAAAGGAAAAGGAATGCCTATGACAGGAATCGAACCTGTGTCGCCACGGCCACAACGTGGAGTACTAACCACTATACTACATAGGCCAATAACTGAGCTAAAATAATTGCGTGATGATGTTACATTCATACACATACTCTCATACTCATACATACACAATAAGTTGCAAGTTGCAAGTGGCTAAGAAATGAAACACTTCCAGGACCTTCAAGACTGTTTTCCGTTCTCCCACGATCAACTTTATTCGAAGTTGGTCAGACAAAAGTTTTTCGTGAGCGACGACGTTTACAAAAAGGAAATGCCTATGACAGGAATCGAACCTGTGTCGCCACGGCCACAACGTGGAGTACTAACCACTATACTACATAGGCCGAGAGAACGGCTGTCTAATAGCGTGGAAGTGTTGGCAAAAGGCGCCGACAAAGATTGCAAGGTACGTCCGCGAAATGATGAAAGAATCAGTAGCATTGATCCAAAAAAAGCAAAATTACAGCCCCGTACGGGACTCGAACCCGTGGCCGTTAGATTAAAAGTCTAACGCTCTACCAACTGAGCTAACGAGGCTTCAGATTCCTCTCCATTCTCCGCCGATATTCGATCGCACGCTGCAAAAGCACGCGAGTAGTGATGCTGAAATTATTTTTAATAGGGCAAAACGTTATGCGTCTGGGGGGAATCGAACCCCCGTCGAATGCTTGGAAGGCATCCATGCTGACCATTACACCACAGACGCTTGTTCTTGATCTCCCAGAAATCGGATATGCGCAGGCTTGATCTGGACAACGGAACGGAGAAAGGAAAAGGAATGCCTATGACAGGAATCGAACCTGTGTCGCCACGGCCACAACGTGGAGTACTAACCACTATACTACATAGGCCAATAACTGAGCTAAAATAATTGCGTGATGATGTTACATTCATACACATACTCTCATACTCATACATACACAATAAGTTGCAAGTTGCAAGTGGCTAAGAAATGAAACACTTCCAGGACCTTCAAGACTGTTTTCCGTTCTCCCACGATCAACTTTATTCGAAGTTGGTCAGACAAAAGTTTTTCGTGAGCGACGACGTTTACAAAAAGGAAATGCCTATGACAGGAATCGAACCTGTGTCGCCACGGCCACAACGTGGAGTACTAACCACTATACTACATAGGCCGAGAGAACGGCTGTCTAATAGCGTGGAAGTGTTGGCAAAAGGCGCCGACAAAGATTGCAAGGTACGTCCGCGAAATGATGAAAGAATCAGTAGCATTGATCCAAAAATAGCAAAATTACAGCCCCGTACGGGACTCGAACCCGTGGCCGTTAGATTAAAAGTCTAACGCTCTACCAACTGAGCTAACGAGGCTTCAGATTCCTCTCCATTCTCCGCCGATATTCGACCGCACGCTGCAAAAGCACGCGAGTAGTGATGCTGAAATTATTTTTAATAGGGCAAAACGTTATGCGTCTGGGGAGAATCGAACCCCCGTCGAATGCTTGGAAGGCATCCATGCTGACCATTACACCACAGACGCTTGTTCTTGATCTCCCAGAAATCGGATATGCGCAACCTTGATCTGGACAACGGAGAAAGGAAAAGGAATGCCTATGACAGGAATCGAACCTGTGTCGCCACGGGCACAACGTGGAGTACTAACCACTATACTACATAGGCCAATAACTGAGCTAAAATAGTTGCGTGATGATGTTACATTCATACACATACTCTCATACTCATACATACACAATAAGTTGCAAGTTGCAAGTGGCTAAGAAATGAAACACTTCCAGGACCTTCAAGACTGTTTTCCGTTCTCCCACGATCAACTTTATTCGAAGTTGGTCAGACAAAAGTTTTTCGTGAGCGACGACGTTTACAAAAAGGAAATGCCTATGACAGGAATCGAACCTGTGTCGCCACGGCCACAACGTGGAGTACTAACCACTATACTACATAGGCCGAGAGAATGGCTGTCTAATAGCGTGGAAGTGTTGGCAAAAGGCGCCGACAAAGATTGCAAGGTACGTCCGCGAAATGATGAAAGAATCAGTAGCATTGATCCAAAAATAGCAAATTTACAGCCCCGTACGGGACTCGAACCCGTGGCCGTTAGATTAAAAGTCTAACGCTCTACCAACTGAGCTAACGAGGCTTCAGATTCCTCTCCATTCTCCGCCGATAATCGATCGCACGCTGCAAAAGCACGCGAGTAGTGATGCTGAAATTATTTTTAATAGGGCAAAACGTTATGCGTCTGGGGGGAATCGAACCCCCGTCGAATGCTTGGAAGGCATCCATGCTGACCATTACACCACAGACGCTCATGTGAGAGTGCTCTTACTGAGCGGTTTCGTGCCCGAGCACTCATTCTTTTCACAAATTTGCAAAATGTCATGCGTCTGGGGGGGGGGGGGACGAAACCCCGTCGAATGCTTGGAAGGCATCCATGCTGACCATTACACCACAGACGCTTGTTCTTTATCTCCCAGAAATCGGATATGCGCAGGCTTGATCTGGACAACGGAGAAAGGAAAAAGGAATGCCTATGACAGGAATCGAACCTGTGTCGCCACGGCCACAACGTGGAGTACTAACCACTATACTACATAGGCCAATAACTGAGCTAAAATAATTGCGTGATGATGTTACATTCATACACATACTCTCATACTCATACATACACAATAAGTTGCAAGTTGCAAGTGGCTAAGAAATGAAACACTTCCAGGACCTTCAAGACTGTTTTCCGTTCTCCCACGATCAACTTTATTCGAAGTTGGTCAGACAAAAGTTTTTCGTGAGCGACGACGTTTACAAAAAGGAAATGCCTATGACAGGAATCGAACCTGTGTCGCCACGGCCACAACGTGGAGTACTAACCACTATACTACATAGGCCGAGAGAACGGCTGTCTAATAGCGTGGAAGTGTTGGCAAAAGGCGCCGACAAAGATTGCAAGGTACGTCCGCGAAATGATGAAAGAATCAGTAGCATTGATCCAAAAATAGCAAAATTACAGCCCCGTACGGGACTCGAACCAGTGGCCGTTAGATTAAAAGTCTAACGCTCTACCAACTGAGCTAACGAGGCTTCAGATGCCTCTCCATTCTCCGCCGATATTCGATCGCACGCTGCAAAAGCACGCGAGTAGTGATGCTGAAATTATTTTTAATAGGGCAAAACGTTATGCGTCTGGGGGGAATCGAACCCCCGTCGAATGCTTGGAAGGCATCCATGCTGACCATTACACCACAGACGCTCATGTGAGAGTGCTCTTACTGAGCGGTTTCGTGCCCGAGCACTCATTCTTTTCACAAATTTGCAAAATGTCATGCGTCTGGGGGGAATCGAACCCCCGTCGAATGCTTGGAAGGCATCCATGCTGACCATTACACCACAGACGCTTGTTCTTGATCTCCCAGAAATCGGATATGCGCAGGCTTGATCTGGACAACGGAGAAAGGAAAAGGAATGCCTATGACAGGAATCGAACCTGTGTCGCCACGGCCACAACGTGGAGTACTAACCACTATACTACATAGGCCAATAACTGAGCTAAAATAATTGCGTGATGATGTTACATTCATACACATACTCTCATACTCATACATACACAATAAGTTGCAAGTTGCAAGTGGCTAAGAAATGAAACACTTCCAGGACCTTCAAGACTGTTTTCCGTTCTCCCACGATCAACTTTATTCGAAGTTGGTCAGACAAAAGTTTTTCGTGAGCGACGACGTTTACAAAAAGGAAATGCCTATGACAGGAATCGAACCTGTGTCGCCACGGCCACAACGTGGAGTACTAACCACTATACTACATAGGCCGAGAGAACGGCTGTCTAATAGCGTGGAAGTGTTGGCAAAAGGCGCCGACAAAGATTGCAAGGTACGTCCGCGAAATGATGAAAGAATCAGTAGCATTGATCCAAAAAAAAGCAAAATTACAGCCCCGTACGGGACTCGAACCCGTGGCCGTTAGATTAAAAGTCTAACGCTCTACCAACTGAGCTAACGAGGCTTCAGATTCCTCTCCATTCTCCGCCGATATTCGATCGCACGCTGCAAAAGCACGCGAGTAGTGATGCTGAAATTATTTTTAATAGGGCAAAACGTTATGCGTCTGGGGGGAATCGAACCCCCGTCGAATGCTTGGAAGGCATCCATGCTGACCATTACACCACAGACGCTTGTTCTTGATCTCCCAGAAATCGGATATGCGCAGGCTTGATCTGGACAACGGAACGGAGAAAGGAAAAGGAATGCCTATGACAGGAATCGAACCTGTGTCGCCACGGCCACAACGTGGAGTACTAACCACTATACTACATAGGCCAATAACTGAGCTAAAATAATTGCGTGATGATGTTACATTCATACACATACTCTCATACTCATACATACACAATAAGTTGCAAGTTGCAAGTGGCTAAGAAATGAAACACTTCCAGGACCTTCAAGACTGTTTTCCGTTCTCCCACGATCAACTTTATTCGAAGTTGGTCAGACAAAAGTTTTTCGTGAGCGACGACGTTTACAAAAAGGAAATGCCTATGACAGGAATCGAACCTGTGTCGCCACGGCCACAACGTGGAGTACTAACCACTATACTACATAGGCCGAGAGAACGGCTGTCTAATAGCGTGGAAGTGTTGGCAAAAGGCGCCGACAAAGATTGCAAGGTACGTCCGCGAAATGATGAAAGAATCAGTAGCATTGATCCAAAAATAGCAAAATTACAGCCCCGTACGGGACTCGAACCCGTGGCCGTTAGATTAAAAGTCTAACGCTCTACCAACTGAGCTAACGAGGCTTCAGATTCCTCTCCATTCTCCGCCGATATTCGATCGCACGCTGCAAAAGCACGCGAGTAGTGATGCTGAAATTATTTTTAATAGGGCAAAACGTTATGCGTCTGGGGGGAATCGAACCCCCGTCGAATGCTTGGAAGGCATCCATGCTGACCATTACACCACAGACGCTCATGTGAGAGTGCTCTTACTGAGCGGTTTCGTGCCCGAGCACTCATTCTTTTCACAAATTTGCAAAATGTCATGCGTCTGGGGGAATCGAACCCCCGTCGAATGCTTGGAAGGCATCCATGCTGACCATTACACCACAGACGCTTGTTCTTGATCTCCCAGAAATCGGATATGCGCAGGCTTGATCTGGACAACGGAGAAAGGAAAAGGAATGCCTATGACAGGAATCGAACCTGTGTCGCCACGGCCACAACGTGGAGTACTAACCACTATACTACATAGGCCAATAACTGAGCTAAAATAATTGCGTGATGATGTTACATTCATACACATACTCTCATACTCATACATACACAATGAGTTGCAAGTTGCAAGTGGCTAAAAAATGAAACACTTCCAGGACCTTCAAGACTGTTTTCCGTTCTCCCACGATCAACTTTATTCGAAGTTGGTCAGACAAAAGTTTTTCGTGAGCATCGACGTTTACAAAAAGGAAATGCCTATGACAGGAATCGAACCTGTGTCGCCACGGCCACAACGTGGAGTACTAACCACTATACTACATAGGCCGAGAGAACGGCTGTCTAATAGCGTGGAAGTGTTGGCAAAAGGCGCCGACAAAGATTGCAAGGTACGTCCGCGAAATGATGAAAGAATCAGTAGCATTGATCCAAAAATAGCAAAATTACAGCCCCGTACGGGACTCGAACCCGTGGCCGTTAGATTAAAAGTCTAACGCTCTACCAACTGAGCTAACGAGGCTTCAGATTCCTCTCCATTCTCCGCCGATATTCGATCGCACGCTGCAAAAGCACGCGAGTAGTGATGCTGAAATTATTTTTAATAGGGCAAAACGTTATGCGTCTGGGGGGAATCGAACCCCCGTCGAATGCTTGGAAGGCATCCATGCTGACCATTACACCACAGACGCTCATGTGAGAGTGCTCTTACTGAGCGGTTTCGTGCCCGAGCACTCATTCTTTTCACAAATTTGCAAAATGTCATGCGTCTGGGGGAATCGAACCCCCGTCGAATGCTTGGAAGGCATCCATGCTGACCATTACACCACAGACGCTTGTTCTTGATCTCCCAGAAATCGGATATGCGCAGGCTTGATCTGGACAACGGAGAAAGGAAAAGGAATGCCTATGACAGGAATCGAACCTGTGTCGCCACGGCCACAACGTGGAGTACTAACCACTATACTACATAGGCCAATAACTGAGCTAAAATAATTGCGTGATGATGTTACATTCATACACATACTCTCATACTCATACATACACAATAAGTTGCATGTTGCAAGTGGCTAAGAAATGAAACACTTCCAGGACCTTCAAGACTGTTTTCCGTTCTCCCACGATCAACTTTATTCGAAGTTGGTCAGACAAAAGTTTTTCGTGAGCGACGACGTTTACAAAAAGGAAATGCCTATGACAGGAATCGAACCTGTGTCGCCACGGCCACAACGTGGAGTACTAACCACTATATTACATAGGCCGAGAGAACGGCTGTCTAATTAGAGAGGGCGCGCCAGCGCCCTCTCGTTTGTACTGGATGTCCCCGCGCGCTAGAATGCTCAAAAACGGCTTTTCCCGGATGAAGCACTTTTCCTCATTTTGAAGTGATTTCCACTGTTACATTGCATTCACATCTCTATTCGATAGAGTTATAGAAAGTTGTATTGAGTTTGATTGAATTTGAAGCGAGATACGGAGAGTCCGCATTCGAGTGCGGATTGAGATTGGTGTCGGGCGGGCGGGCGGGCGTCGGACAATCGCTTTCGCCCCGCCCCCTCTGTGTGTGAGTGAGAGAGAGAGATAGGCGAATAGCGGGTGCGCGTCGGTATCCTCGCAGCGAATCGCGAACGTGTATGAAAATGTAATTTTGTGAAACAAAACTTAAGGAAAGGACAGATATTATCTTTCAAAAGTACTTCCAAGTAAAAGTAGTTGGTTTGTACCGTTGTCTCAGTTGAGCAAAAGGACTGACATGTTTTCAATGGAGACATGTGCAAACAGGCTCTCAGCATTATTCGACGTGTTATGTTACAACAGAAGTTATGCTTTTAGATAATAACTGCATAACTTCGTAAACGCGTTCATTATAATATGGCCGCTTTGCACTGGTATGAGAGAGAGAGAGCCTGTTGGCACATGTCTCCATTGAAAACATGTCAGTCCTTTTGCTCAACTGAGACAACGGTACAAACCAACTACTTTTACTTGGAAGTACTTTTGAAAGATAATAGCGTGGAAGTGTTGGCAAAAGGCGCCGACAAAGATTGCAAGGTACGTCCGCGAAATGATGAAAGAATCAGTAGCATTGATCCAAAAAAAGCTAAATTACAGCCCCGTACGGGACTCGAACCCGTGGCCGTTAGATTAAAAGTCTAACGCTCTACCAATTGAGCTAACGAGGCTTCAGATTCCTCTCCATTCTCCGCCGATATTCGATCGCACGCTGCAAAAGCACGCGAGTAGTGATGCTGAAATTATTTTTAATAGGGCAAAACGTTATGCGTCTGGGGGGAATCGAACCCCGTCGAATGCTTGGAAGGCATCCATGCTGACCATTACACCACAGACGCTCATGTGAGAGTGCTCTTACTGAGCGGTTTCGTGCCCGAGCACTCATTCTTTTCACAAATTTGCAAAATGTCATGCGTTTGGGGGGAATCGAACCCCCGTCGAATGCTTGGAAGGCATCCATGCTGACCATTACACCACATACGCTTGTTCTTGATCTCCCAGAAATCGGATATGCGCAGGCTTGATCTGGACAACGGAGAAAGGAAAAGGAATGCCTATGACAGGAATCGAACCTGTGTCGCCACGGCCACAACGTGGAGTACTAACCACTATACTACATAGGCCAATAACTGAGCTAAAATAATTGCGTGATGATGTTACATTCATACACATACTCTCATACTCATACATACACAATAAGTTGCATGTTGCAAGTGGCTAAGAAATGAAACACTTCCAGGACCTTCAAGACTGTTTTCCGTTCTCCCACGATCAACTTTATTCGAAGTTGGTCAGACAAAAGTTTTTCGTGAGCGACGACGTTTACAAAAAGGAAATGCCTATGACAGAAATCGAACCTGTGTCGCCACGGCCACAACGTGGAGTACTAACCACTATACTACATAGGCCGAGAGAACGGCTGTCTAATAGCGTGGAAGTGTTGGCAAAAGACGCCGACAAAGATTGCAAGGTACGTCCGCGAAATGATAAAAGAATCAGTAGCATTGATCCAAAAATAGCAAAATTACAGTTCCGTACGGGACTCGAACCCGTGGCCGTTAGATTAAAAGTCTAACGCTCTACCAACTGAGCTAACGAGGCTTCAGATTCCTCTCCATTCTCCGCCGATATTCGATCGCACGCTGCAAAAGCACGCGAGTAGTGATGCTGAAATTATTTTTAATAGGGCAAAACGTTATGCGTCTGGGGGGAATCGAACCCCCGTCGAATGCTTGGAAGGCATCCATGCTGACCATTACACCACAGACGCTTGTTCTTGATCTCCCAGAAATCGGATATGCGCAGGCTTGATCTGGACAACGGAGAAAGGAAAAGGAATGCCTATGACAGGAATCGAACCTGTGTCGCCACGGCCACAACGTGGAGTACTAACCACTATACTACATAGGCCAATAACTGAGCTAAAATAATTGCGTGATGATGTTACATTCATACACATACTCTCATACTCATACATACACAATAAGTTGCAAGTTGCAAGTGGCTAAGAAATGAAACACTTCCAGGACCTTCAAGACTGTTTTCCGTTCTCCCACGATCAACTTTATTCGAAGTTGGTCAGACAAAAGTTTTTCGTGAGCGACGACGTTTACAAAAAGGAAATGCCTATGACAGAAATCGAACCTGTGTCGCCACGGCCACAACGTGGAGTACTAACCACTATACTACATAGGCCGAGAGAACGGCTGTCTAATAGCGTGGAAGTGTTGGCAAAAGGCGCCGACAAAGATTGCAAGGTACGTCCGCGAAATGATGAAAGAATCAGTAGCATTGATCCAAAAATAGCAAAATTACAGCCCCGTACGGGACTCGAACCCGTGGCCGTTAGATTAAAAGTCTAACGCTCTACCAACTGAGCTAACGAGGCTTCAGATTCCTCTCCATTCTCCGCCGATATTCGATCGCACGCTGCAAAAGCACGCGAGTAGTGATGCTGAAATTATTTTTAATAGGGCAAAACGTTATGCGTCTGGGGGGAATCGAACCCCCGTCGAATGCTTGGAAGGCATCCATGCTGACCATTACACCACAGACGCTCATGTGAGAGTGCTCTTACTGAGCGGTTTCGTGCCCGAGCACTCATTCTTTTCACAAATTTGCAAAATGTCATGCGTCTGGGGGGAATCGAACCCCCGTCGAATGCTTGGAAGGCATCCATGCTGACCATTACACCACAGACGCTTGTTCTTGATCTCCCAGAAATCGGATATGCGCAGGCTTGATCTGGACAACGGAACGGAGAAAGGAAAAGGAATGCCTATGACAGGAATCGAACCTGTGTCGCCACGGCCACAACGTGGAGTACTAACCACTATACTACATAGGCCAATAACTGAGCTAAAATAATTGCGTGATGATGTTACATTCATACACATACTCTCATACTCATACATACACAATAAGTTGCAAGTTGCAAGTGGCTAAGAAATGAAACACTTCCAGGACCTTCAAGACTGTTTTCCGTTCTCCCACGATCAACTTTATTCGAAGTTGGTCAGACAAAAGTTTTTCGTGAGCGACGACGTTTACAAAAAGGAAATGCCTATGACAGGAATCGAACCTGTGTCGCCACGGCCACAACGTGGAGTACTAACCACTATACTACATAGGCCGAGAGAACGGCTGTCTAATAGCGTGGAAGTGTTGGCAAAAGGCGCCGACAAAGATTGCAAGGTACGTCCGCGAAATGATGAAAGAATCAGTAGCATTGATCCAAAAATAGCAAAATTACAGCCCCGTACGGGACTCGAACCCGTGGCCGTTAGATTAAAAGTCTAACGCTCTACCAACTGAGCTAACGAGGCTTCAGATTCCTCTCCATTCTCCGCCGATATTCGATCGCACGCTGCAAAAGCACGCGAGTAGTGATGCTGAAATTATTTTTAATAGGGCAAAACGTTATGCGTCTGGGGGGAATCGAACCCCCGTCGAATGCTTGGAAGGCATCCATGCTGACCATTACACCACAGACGCTCATGTGAGAGTGCTCTTACTGAGCGGTTTCGTGCCCGAGCACTCATTCTTTTCACAAATTTGCAAAATGTCATGCGTCTGGGGGGAATCGAACCCCCGTCGAATGCTTGGAAGGCATCCATGCTGACCATTACACCACAGACGCTTGTTCTTGATCTCCCAGAAATCGGATATGCGCAGGCTTGATCTGGACAACGGAACGGAGAAAGGAAAAGGAATGCCTATGACAGGAATCGAACCTGTGTCGCCACGGCCACAACGTGGAGTACTAACCACTATACTACATAGGCTAATAACTGAGCTAAAATAATTGCGTGATGATGTTACATTCATACACATACTATCATACTCATACATACACAATAAGTTGCAAGTTGCAAGTGGCTAAGAAATGAAACACTTCCAGGACCTTCAAGACTGTTTTCCGTTCTCCCACGATCAACTTTATTCGAAGTTGGTGAGAACGGCTGTCTAATAGCGTGGAAGTGTTGGCAAAAGGCGCCGACAAAGATTGCAAGGTACGTCCGCGAAATGATGAAAGAATCAGTAGCATTGATCCAAAAATAGCAAAATTACAGCCCCGTACGGGACTCGAACCCGTGGCCGTTAGATTAAAAGTCTAACGCTCTACCAACTGAGCTAACGAGGCTTCAGATTCCTCTCCATTCTCCGCCGATATTCGATCGCACGCTGCAAAAGCACGCGAGTAGTGATGCTGAAATTATTTTTAATAGGGCAAAACGTTATGCGTCTGGGGGGAATCGAACCCCCGTCGAATGCTTGGAAGGCATCCATGCTGACCATTACACCACAGACGCTCATGTGAGAGTGCTCTTACTGAGCGGTTTCGTGCCCGAGCACTCATTCTTTTCACAAATTTGCAAAATGTCATGCGTCTGGGGGGAATCGAACCCCCGTCGAATGCTTGGAAGGCATCCATGCTGACCATTACACCACAGACGCTTGTTCTTGATCTCCCAGAAATCGGATATGCGCAGGCTTGATCTGGACAACGGAACGGAGAAAGGAAAAGGAATGCCTATGACAGGAATCGAACCTGTGTCGCCACGGCCACAACGTGGAGTACTAACCACTATACTACATAGGCCAATAACTGAGCTAAAATAATTGCGTGATGATGTTACATGCATACACATACTCTCATACTCATACATACACAATAAGTTGCAAGTTGCAAGTGGCTAAGAAATGAAACACTTCCAGGACCTTCAAGACTGTTTTCCGTTCTCCCACGATCAACTTTATTCGAAGTTGGTCAGACAAAAGTTTTTCGTGAGCGACGACGTTTACAAAAAGGAAATGCCTATGACAGGAATCGAACCTGTGTCGCCACGGCCACAACGTGGAGTACTAACCACTATACTACATAGGCCGAGAGAACGGCTGTCTAATAGCGTGGAAGTGTTGGCAAAAGGCGCCGACAAAGATTGCAAGGTACGTCCGCGAAATGATGAAAGAATCAGTAGCATTGATCCAAAAATAGCAAAATTACAGCCCCGTACGGGACTCGAACCCGTGGCCGTTAGATTAAAAGCCTAACGCTCTACCAACTGAGCTAACGAGGCTTCAGATTCCTCTCCATTCTCCGCCGATATTCGATCGCACGCTGCAAAAGCACGCGAGTAGTGATGCTGAAATTATTTTTAATAGGGCAAAACGTTATGCGTCTGGGGGGAATCGAACCCCCGTCGAATGCTTGGAAGGCATCCATGCTGACCATTACACCACAGACGCTCATGTGAGAGTGCTCTTACTGAGCGGTTTCGTGCCCGAGCACTCATTCTTTTCACAAATTTGCAAAATGTCATGCGTCTGGGGGGAATCGAACCCCCGTCGAATGCTTGGAAGGCATCCATGCTGACCATTACACCACAGACGCTTGTTCTTGATCTCCCAGAAATCGGATATGCGCAGGCTTGATCTGGACAACGGAGAAAGGAAAAGGAATGCCTATGACAGGAATCGAACCTGTGTCGCCACGGCCACAACGTGGAGTACTAACCACTATACTACATAGGCCAATAACTGAGCTAAAATAATTGCGTGATGATGTTACATTCATACACATACTCTCATACTCATACATACACAATAAGTTGCATGTTGCAAGTGGCTAAGAAATGAAACACTTCCAGGACCTTCAAGACTGTTTTCCGTTCTCCCACGATCAACTTTATTCGAAGTTGGTCAGACAAAAGTTTTTCGTGAGCGACGACGTTTACAAAAAGGAAATGCCTATGACAGGAATCGAACCTGTGTCGCCACGGCCACAACGTGGAGTACTAACCACTATATTACATAGGCCGAGAGAACGGCTGTCTAATTAGAGAGGGCGCGCCAGCGCCCTCTCGTTTGTACTGGATGTCCCCGCGCGCTAGAATGCTCAAAAACGGCTTTTCCCGGATGAAGCACTTTTCCTCATTTTGAAGTGATTTCCACTGTTACATTGCATTCACATCTCTATTCGATAGAGTTATAGAAAGTTGTATTGAGTTTGATTGAATTTGAAGCGAGATACGGAGAGTCCGCATTCGAGTGCGGATTGAGATTGGTGTCGGGCGGGCGGGCGGGCGTCGGACAATCGCTTTCGCCCCGCCCCCTCTGTGTGTGAGTGAGAGAGAGAGAGATAGGCGAATAGCGGGTGCGCGTCGGTATCCTCGCAGCGAATCGCGAACGTGTATGAAAATGTAATTTTGTGAAACAAAACTTAAGGAAAGGACAGATATTATCTTTCAAAAGTACTTCCAAGTAAAAGTAGTTGGTTTGTACCGTTGTCTCAGTTGAGCAAAAGGACTGACATGTTTTCAATGGAGACATGTGCAAACAGGCTCTCAGCATTATTCGACGTGTTATGTTACAACAGAAGTTATGCTTTTAGATAATAACTGCATAACTTCGTAAACGCGTTCATTATAATATGGCCGCTTTGCACTGGTATGAGAGAGAGAGCCTGTTGGCACATGTCTCCATTGAAAACATGTCAGTCCTTTTGCTCAACTGAGACAACGGTACAAACCAACTACTTTTACTTGGAAGTACTTTTGAAAGATAATAGCGTGGAAGTGTTGGCAAAAGGCGCCGACAAAGATTGCAAGGTACGTCCGCGAAATGATGAAAGAATCAGTAGCATTGATCCAAAAAAAGCTAAATTACAGCCCCGTACGGGACTCGAACCCGTGGCCGTTAGATTAAAAGTCTAACGCTCTACCAATTGAGCTAACGAGGCTTCAGATTCCTCTCCATTCTCCGCCGATATTCGATCGCACGCTGCAAAAGCACGCGAGTAGTGATGCTGAAATTATTTTTAATAGGGCAAAACGTTATGCGTCTGGGGGGAATCGAACCCCGTCGAATGCTTGGAAGGCATCCATGCTGACCATTACACCACAGACGCTCATGTGAGAGTGCTCTTACTGAGCGGTTTCGTGCCCGAGCACTCATTCTTTTCACAAATTTGCAAAATGTCATGCGTCTGGGGGGAATCGAACCCCCGTCGAATGCTTGGAAGGCATCCATGCTGACCATTACACCACATACGCTTGTTCTTGATCTCCCAGAAATCGGATATGCGCAGGCTTGATCTGGACAACGGAGAAAGGAAAAGGAATGCCTATGACAGGAATCGAACCTGTGTCGCCACGGCCACAACGTGGAGTACTAACCACTATACTACATAGGCCAATAACTGAGCTAAAATAATTGCGTGATGATGTTACATTCATACACATACTCTCATACTCATACATACACAATAAGTTGCATGTTGCAAGTGGCTAAGAAATGAAACACTTCCAGGACCTTCAAGACTGTTTTCCGTTCTCCCACGATCAACTTTATTCGAAGTTGGTCAGACAAAAGTTTTTCGTGAGCGACGACGTTTACAAAAAGGAAATGCCTATGACAGAAATCGAACCTGTGTCGCCACGGCCACAACGTGGAGTACTAACCACTATACTACATAGGCCGAGAGAACGGCTGTCTAATAGCGTGGAAGTGTTGGCAAAAGGCGCCGACAAAGATTGCAAGGTACGTCCGCGAAATGATAAAAGAATCAGTAGCATTGATCCAAAAATAGCAAAATTACAGTTCCGTACGGGACTCGAACCCGTGGCCGTTAGATTAAAAGTCTAACGCTCTACCAACTGAGCTAACGAGGCTTCAGATTCCTCTCCATTCTCCGCCGATATTCGATCGCACGCTGCAAAAGCACGCGAGTAGTGATGCTGAAATTATTTTTAATAGGGCAAAACGTTATGCGTCTGGGGGGAATCGAACCCCCGTCGAATGCTTGGAAGGCATCCATGCTGACCATTACACCACAGACGCTTGTTCTTGATCTCCCAGAAATCGGATATGCGCAGGCTTGATCTGGACAACGGAGAAAGGAAAAGGAATGCCTATGACAGGAATCGAACCTGTGTCGCCACGGCCACAACGTGGAGTACTAACCACTATACTACATAGGCCAATAACTGAGCTAAAATAATTGCGTGATGATGTTACATTCATACACATACTCTCATACTCATACATACACAATAAGTTGCAAGTTGCAAGTGGCTAAGAAATGAAACACTTCCAGGACCTTCAAGACTGTTTTCCGTTCTCCCACGATCAACTTTATTCGAAGTTGGTGAGAACGGCTGTCTAATAGCGTGGAAGTGTTGGCAAAAGGCGCCGACAAAGATTGCAAGGTACGTCCGCGAAATGATGAAAGAATCAGTAGCATTGATCCAAAAAAAGCTAAATTACAGCCCCCTACGGGACTCGAACCCGTGGCCGTTAGATTAAAAGTCTAACGCTCTACCAACTGAGCTAACGAGGCTTCAGATTCCTCTCCATTCTCCGCCGATATTCGATCGCACGCTGCAAAAGCACGCGAGTAGTGATGCTGAAATTATTTTTAATAGGGCAAAACGTTATGCGTCTGGGGGGAATCGAACCCCCGTCGAATGCTTGGAAGGCATCCATGCTGACCATTACACCACAGACGCTCATGTGAGAGTGCTCTTACTGAGCGGTTTCGTGCCCGAGCACTCATTCTTTTCACAAATTTGCAAAATGTCATGCGTCTGGGGGGAATCGAACCCCCGTCGAATGCTTGGAAGGCATCCATGCTGACCATTACACCACAGACGCTTGTTCTTGATCTCCCAGAAATCGGATATGCGCAGGCTTGATCTGGACAACGGAGAAAGGAAAAGGAATGCCTATGACAGGAATCGAACCTGTGTCGCCACGGCCACAACGTGGAGTACTAACCACTATACTACATAGGCCAATAACTGAGCTAAAATAATTGCGTGATGATGTTACATTCATACACATACTCTCATACTCATACATACACAATAAGTTGCAAGTTGCAAGTGGCTAAGAAATGAAACACTTCCAGGACCTTCAAGACTGTTTTCCGTTCTCCCACGATCAACTTTATTCGAAGTTGGTCAGACAAAAGTTTTTCGTGAGCGACGACGTTTACAAAAAGGAAATGCCTATGACAGGAATCGAACCTGTGTCGCCACGGCCACAACGTGGAGTACTAACCACTATACTACATAGGCCGAGAGAACGGCTGTCTAATAGCGTGGAAGTGTTGGCAAAAGGCGCCGACAAAGATTGCAAGGTACGTCCGCGAAATGATGAAAGAATCAGTAGCATTGATCCAAAAATAGCAAAATTACAGCCCCGTACGGGACTCGAACCCGTGGCCGTTAGATTAAAAGTCTAACGCTCTACCAACTGAGCTAACGAGGCTTCAGATTCCTCTCCATTCTCCGCCGATATTCGATCGCACGCTGCAAAAGCACGCGAGTAGTGATGCTGAAATTATTTTTAATAGGGCAAAACGTTATGCGTCTGGGGGGAATCGAACCCCCGTCGAATGCTTGGAAGGCATCCATGCTGACCATTACACCACAGACGCTCATGTGAGAGTGCTCTTACTGAGCGGTTTCGTGCCCGAGCACTCATTCTTTTCACAAATTTGCAAAATGTCATGCGTCTGGGGGGAATCGAACCCCCGTCGAATGCTTGGAAGGCATCCATGCTGACCATTACACCACAGACGCTTGTTCTTGATCTCCCAGAAATCGGATATGCGCAGGCTTGATCTGGACAACGGAGAAAGGAAAAGGAATGCCTATGACAGGAATCGAACCTGTGTCGCCACGGCCACAACGTGGAGTACTAACCACTATACTACATAGGCCAATAACTGAGCTAAAATAATTGCGTGATGATGTTACATTCATACACATACTCTCATACTCATACATACACAATAAGTTGCAAGTTGCAAGTGGCTAAGAAATGAAACACTTCCAGGACCTTCAAGACTGTTTTCCGTTCTCCCACGATCAACTTTATTCGAAGTTGGTCAGACAAAAGTTTTTCGTGAGCGACGACGTTTACAAAAAGGAAATGCCTATGACAGGAATCGAACCTGTGTCGCCACGGCCACAACGTGGAGCACTAACCACTATACTACATAGGCCGAGAGAACGGCTGTCTAATAGCGTGGAAGTGTTGGCAAAAGGCGCCGACAAAGATTGCAAGGTACGTCCGCGAAATGATAAAAGAATCAGTAGCATTGATCCAAAAATAGCAAAATTACAGTTCCGTACGGGACTCGAACCCGTGGCCGTTAGATTAAAAGTCTAACGCTCTACCAACTGAGCTAACGAGGCTTCAGATTCCTCTCCATTCTCCGCCGATATTCGATCGCACGCTGCAAAAGCACGCGAGTAGTGATGCTGAAATTATTTTTAATAGGGCAAAACGTTATGCGTCTGGGGGGAATCGAACCCCCGTCGAATGCTTGGAAGGCATCCATGCTGACCATTACACCACAGACGCTTGTTCTTGATCTCCCAGAAATCGGATATGCGCAGGCTTGATCTGGACAACGGAGAAAGGAAAAGGAATGCCTATGACAGGAATCGAACCTGTGTCGCCACGGCCACAACGTGGAGTACTAACCACTATACTACATAGGCCAATAACTGAGCTAAAATAATTGCGTGATGATGTTACATTCATACACATACTCTCATACTCATACATACACAATAAGTTGCAAGTTGCAAGTGGCTAAGAAATGAAACACTTCCAGGACCTTCAAGACTGTTTTCCGTTCTCCCACGATCAACTTTATTCGAAGTTGGTGAGAACGGCTGTCTAATAGCGTGGAAGTGTTGGCAAAAGGCGCCGACAAAGATTGCAAGGTACGTCCGCGAAATGATGAAAGAATCAGTAGCATTGATCCAAAAAAAGCTAAATTACAGCCCCGTACGGGACTCGAACCCGTGGCCGTTAGATTAAAAGTCTAACGCTCTACCAACTGAGCTAACGAGGCTTCAGATTCCTCTCCATTCTCCGCCGATATTCGATCGCACGCTGCAAAAGCACGCGAGTAGTGATGCTGAAATTATTTTTAATAGGGCAAAACGTTATGCGTCTGGGGGGAATCGAACCCCCGTCGAATGCTTGGAAGGCATCCATGCTGACCATTACACCACAGACGCTCATGTGAGAGTGCTCTTACTGAGCGGTTTCGTGCCCGAGCACTCATTCTTTTCACAAATTTGCAAAATGTCATGCGTCTGGGGGGAATCGAACCCCCGTCGAATGCTTGGAAGGCATCCATGCTGACCATTACACCACAGACGCTTGTTCTTGATCTCCCAGAAATCGGATATGCGCAGGCTTGATCTGGACAACGGAGAAAGGAAAAGGAATGCCTATGACAGGAATCGAACCTGTGTCGCCACGGCCACAACGTGGAGTACTAACCACTATACTACATAGGCCAATAACTGAGCTAAAATAATTGCGTGATGATGTTACATTCATACACATACTCTCATACTCATACATACACAATAAGTTGCAAGTTGCAAGTGGCTAAGAAATGAAACACTTCCAGGACCTTCAAGACTGTTTTCCGTTCTCCCACGATCAACTTTATTCGAAGTTGGTCAGACAAAAGTTTTTCGTGAGCGACGACGTTTACAAAAAGGAAATGCCTATGACAGGAATCGAACCTGTGTCGCCACGGCCACAACGTGGAGTACTAACCACTATACTACATAGGCCGAGAGAACGGCTGTCTAATAGCGTGGAAGTGTTGGCAAAAGGCGCCGACAAAGATTGCAAGGTACGTCCGCGAAATGATGAAAGAATCAGTAGCATTGATCCAAAAATAGCAAAATTACAGCCCCGTACGGGACTCGAACCCGTGGCCGTTAGATTAAAAGTCTAACGCTCTACCAACTGAGCTAACGAGGCTTCAGATTCCTCTCCATTCTCCGCCGATATTCGATCGCACGCTGCAAAAGCACGCGAGTAGTGATGCTGAAATTATTTTTAATAGGGCAAAACGTTATGCGTCTGGGGGGAATCGAACCCCCGTCGAATGCTTGGAAGGCATCCATGCTGACCATTACACCACAGACGCTCATGTGAGAGTGCTCTTACTGAGCGGTTTCGTGCCCGAGCACTCATTCTTTTCACAAATTTGCAAAATGTCATGCGTCTGGGGGGAATCGAACCCCCGTCGAATGCTTGGAAGGCATCCATGCTGACCATTACACCACAGACGCTTGTTCTTGATCTCCCAGAAATCGGATATGCGCAGGCTTGATCTGGACAACGGAGAAAGGAAAAGGAATGCCTATGACAGGAATCGAACCTGTGTCGCCACGGCCACAACGTGGAGTACTAACCACTATACTACATAGGCCAATAACTGAGCTAAAATAATTGCGTGATGATGTTACATTCATACACATACTCTCATACTCATACATACACAATAAGTTGCAAGTTGCAAGTGGCTAAGAAATGAAACACTTCCAGGACCTTCAAGACTGTTTTCCGTTCTCCCACGATCAACTTTATTCGAAGTTGGTCAGACAAAAGTTTTTCGTGAGCGACGACGTTTACAAAAAGGAAATGCCTATGACAGGAATCGAACCTGTGTCGCCACGGCCACAACGTGGAGCACTAACCACTATACTACATAGGCCGAGAGAACGGCTGTCTAATAGCGTGGAAGTGTTGGCAAAAGGCGCCGACAAAGATTGCAAGGTACGTCCGCGAAATGATGAAAGAATCAGTAGCATTGATCCAAAAATAGCAAAATTACAGCCCCGTACGGGACTCGAACCCGTGGCCGTTAGATTAAAAGTCTAACGCTCTACCAACTGAGCTAACGAGGCTTCAGATTCCTCTCCATTCTCCGCCGATATTCGATCGCACGCTGCAAAAGCACGCGAATAGTGATGCTGAAAATATTTTGAATAGGGCAAAACGTTATGCGTCTGGGGGGAATCGAACCCCCGTCGAATGCTTGGAAGGCATCCATGCTGACCATTACACCACAGACGCTGGTTCTTGATATCCCAGAAATCGGATATGCGCAGGCTTGATCTGGACAACGAAGAAAGGAAAAGAAATGCCTATGACAGGAATCGAACCTGTGTCGCCACGGCCACAACGTGGATTGTCCCAGTTGGTTCCAACAGTTCATGATGTAGTTTTAATACCTATTACAACCAGCGCACAGCGGTGGTTGGTTTGTGTTAAGAATCCCCGCGGGCGCTAGAATTCCTCTTCAATCATACCTATGTTTTGCGACGAAAGAAATTGAACATTATGATTCCAACCAGATCTCGGAATCACATTCCTTCAACATAGTGTTCTGAAACACTGACTGAAACTACTGGAATGATAACATGTTTTTTCCTGAAGCAGTTGCATTTTTTTCTCTTTCAGTGTCTCTGCGTTTCTCCATAAACCTAAATATAGTTGAGAGGTGAGCTGATGGAATGTATTGTGGCTTATCGACCGATGCCTCGTCAAATTATAGGCCTTTTATGGGTAGTATGGGAGATAGCCGGGTGGGATATCGGTAGGCGAATGGATAGTGGGACACAGGCCTAGACTCACGGCTCTATGCTTTACAGGTCGCTGAAAAACATAGTTTTTTTTTGTAATCTGAACTGTTCTGTTTTCGTGTTTGTTCTGTAACCGGTCGAACCCGAATAGTCATTCGGTTTTGTCTCTGCCCTCGACTCGAATCCATTAGCCTTATCTTTCGAGTCAGACTGTCAAATGAGATCAGATGGCGGCTGTCGCACCATTTATACTATTTTTAAACCATTTCATTGAGATTTTACGTGCATTTGTAGTAGTCTTTACTCTCTCATTCTCTAACGTCATGCGCCTCAAAAAATATATATAAGGATCCACAGCTAGTGAATACAGCACGCACCCAGAGCCGCTACACTCCCCCCCCCCTCTCTCTCTCCCCCTCTCTCTCTCTCTCCAACTTATCGCGTGTTTTGTGCCTTTCTAAATCGGTCCACTCTTTTCTTATTCCGATAACACACGGTTGCATGTTATCACCGGCTCATCCCGCGATTAAACATACATTAATCAATTAATCTCGAACGTGTCAACACCCGCTGCTTTCACCCATCCACGTATATTCCGATTTCCGTGACTTGCAGACAGCAGCTAATAAGAAGACGAGAAGAAAGAGAAGGAGGAGGATAGAGGGAGGAAGCGGTATTCCGAGAAACGTCCGGTCTCTGAGCGAGCGCCACGTGAGTCTGAGTACACTTGAGTGGTCAGGTCAGTACGACTATCACATTTCACAACCGACCATTTTTTCATGCATTCTCTGTGTATTCAGTTCAGTGCTTTCAGTATGACGGTCAACTACAACTACCAGATAGCCACCTCGAAGCCGCTGGTCATCTTCCGACTGCTGTGGCGATGGAGAGGCAGTGTGTGGAAGGTACCCTTTCCACGTTTCAGAACTTCTGTCGAAAGAAACGAATGTAACAACAATTATCCAGCTGGCTGACCCTAGAACTTCGAGAAAGAGAGAGAGAGAGAGAGAGAGAGAGAGAGAGATCCGTTCACCCCTCTGTGTTCAGGCCGTGCTAGTTGAGTACCTAGTGTGGATCGGACTCTATGCGATCATCTCGCTCATCTACCGATTCGCTCTCACCAGAGAAGAACAGGAGTGAGTGTGAACATCGAAAAGTGAAATCAATTTTTACACGACCGAGCCTCGCGTCACTTTTTAGGGCTTGACTTACTCAGTTCCCTAATCAGTGTACAATTCCAGCATTTTCGAGACGTTCGCTCAGTTCTGCGACAAGAAGATGTCGTACATTCCGATGAACTTCATGCTCTCCTTCTTCGTCACCATCATCGTCAACCGATGGGTGACCGTGTTCAGCAACCTCGGAATGATCGACAAGTCAGTGGGTTATCACGTTTTCATGTCCATGCGTCGTAATATTTTTTTCTCTTAGAGAACGCGTGTGTCAGTGTCAAAAGTCTCAAAAGTTGGAACTTTGGAAATCATGAATTCTTTCCTATTTACCTATTTTGTTGTGTTTTGGTTATTGAGCGGTTGAAACCGATAAATAACTAAAACTTAACCACTTTGGTATTTGCCAAAGTGCATTAAAGTGAGCGATCGATAATGTTCTTTGCTCCAATCTTGCCCTTACTAGTTCAATTACTCTCGTGCGCGCCGAATGTGCTCCACTTCCAGCGTTGTTCCTTTGAAGTCGCCGTCGTGCCGAGCGATAAGCAATTCTGGCCTCTTTATGCGTTCCAGAGATCAATCACGCTTATCGCGCGTCTGTAGGTTTCCCCGGTACCCGGATCTCAATGGTCCCGTAATATGTGAATGTTAAAAATTATATGTGCGTAATATGTGAATGTTAAAAATTAAAATGCATTACGCCACAAGTATGCGTCACACATGGAATGCCTGTGAACAATGACATAGAAAACCAGGAATGAGAATCCCGATGACGGTGTGTCTTCTGGCTAGCGGCTGGCAAATACAATATACACAAACGATTCGTGATGTGCAAATGAGTAGCACTTGTTCAGCATGCAAATGTCTCAAATGTAATACGTGATATGCAATATGCAAATGAGTACATGTTGTTCAGCATCGCTCTGTTCACTTCGACGCACGTCAAGGGACAGGACGAGCGCGGCAGGAACCTGCGGAGGAACATCGTCAGGTAGACTCATCTCGTTTCACCCGCTCGGTGGGGGCGTTCAAAGGAAGACAAGGAGTCAGCTCTCGGTAATAGCGCGCAAAACGAGAGAGACAGACGCATATGGCAGCGTATTTCGAACTGCAAAGCGAGGTCGATCGAAAACTATCGCTCTGGCGCAGGCTATATTATCACTCTAACGTTCCCGCTGTCCTTCCCGAGAAACCAGTGAGACTGCGGTAGGTACTCTCACGTGATTTGTCTTTGGATTTTTTTCTCTATTTTACACAATTGAATCACCCATATATGGGATAAATTGAATTGAATAGAAGGTGGCTCCCGAATACTGTAGATTTAGGTACTGTGTGCTGGCGCAATCGATGGTGTTCCGCGATATATCGATCCAAGTCCGGAAGCGATTTCCCACCATGGACACGCTGGTATCTTCGGGTGAGATCTTTTTCGGGAACCACATCAAAACATCACACATCATCCAGGTTTCATGATGGAGCACGAGAAAGAAAAGTTCGAGAGCATCAAAAATCGGTATGCCAAGGTGGGTTCAGATAATGTAACAGTTTATTTATAGTTGGTTATTAGGATCGGCGCGAAGCGCCGATCGTTTGGGTCCTATCCAGCGGCGCGCAGAACCGCTCGGCCAGGAGGGCCGCCAAAATCGCTTGTAAATCATTAAAATAATAATTGTTTCAAAGTTATATCAAGATCTCGTTTCTAAATCGTCCGTTGAACAACTATAAACAAAAATAAAACATGAAACAATAGTTTAATACCCAAAAATATGTTCGCTGGTTAGGTCTGCACGTCTGTCAGTTGTGCTGCTGTTCGCTGATTCGCTGAAAGGCCCGCTCACTAGCCCCGCCCCCGCGCGCTCATTGGTTCGTGATGCGAAATGTGTGCGGGAGAACGCGATAATGTGCTCACTGTTTTGGATTTGCGTCGTCATTCACGCGCGTTGTTTTGTTGTTGTTATCTTTGTTGTTTAAAATACATTATGAAAAAAAAATAAAAAATTTCTTCGAAATTCAACAACTCTCAAAACGATCATAAAAACATTGACAATCAAATGCCAATATCAATATACTATTGCACACACACATTCTATCACTCACATTCTATTGACCCGTTCATCAAATGAGTCATCTATGAAAAAAGCTATTGTATTTGTATACATTCAACATTAATGAAAACAACATTGTAAATTTAACGATTGTTCCATAGCTGTTTATAGTCGGATTGGATCCTATATGCCATCCGTGACATTTCACATGTTGTGCAGTTTTGTGCAACACAACATGTATGTCATCAAATATCCAAAACGCTTCCTTGAGTGGGAATCGAACCCGCGGACAGGTCGCGGCGATTGTGCGCTGGGGGCGCACACCACCACTGCGCCATAGATGCAGTGGTTAAGAGATCGAAGAGAGAGCTCATTTAGCTCCACTGGCCTCTTCAGTGTACAATGATGAGAGATAACGAGCAAACATATCTGCGAAATTCAATGACCTCTCAGTATGACCCTCAATGGCGCAGTGGTAGAGCGCGCCGCCAGCGCGCGATCAGCTGCCCAAGGGTTCGATTCCCTCACACAAAGCGTTTTGGATATTTGAAGACATACACGTTGTGTTGCACGAAACTGCACAACATGTGAAATGTCACGGATGGCATATAGGATCCAAACCGACTATATTGATTTTCACAATGCTTTCATAAGAAATAAAAAAATGTATTATATAGCCCCTATTAATAAAATTATCGATAAAGTATACGTTTCTACATATCGTTTGAGAGAGCAGGTTTGTGTTTATTGTTTAGTGTAGAAATAATAGTTTTATGCATGTGCTTTTGTTGAATTGAGATCAACCCAAACAGAGCTACTTTACGCTTGTACTTTTCAGAAGCGAATGATATACATAATCGAATAATGGAATGGTCACAGAGAAATCAGCAATCGGTTTATTGATTGAATTTCAGTACTGGGTTCCGTTCAACTGGGCGCTGTCGCTGTTGAATCGAGCGAAAGAGGAGGGCAGGGTAGACAGTGACATCACACTCAATGCAGTCGCCCAGGTGGGCTCTCTTCCCCTCCCTCCCTCCCTCCCTCTTCCTCCCTATCCCTCCCTCCCTCCCTCTCTCTCCTCTCTTTCTCTCCTCTCTCTCTCTCTCTCCCCCTCTCTCTCTCTCTCCCTCTCCCTCTCCCTCCCTCCCTCCCTCTTTATCCCTCTCTCTCCTCTCTCTCTCCTCTCTCTCGCTCTCTCAACTCTTCTCTCTAGGAGATTCGCACGTTCCGCACCGGTCTCTCCCTCATTTGGACATACGACTGGGTGCCGATCCCAATGATGTATCCGCAGCTGGTGGGTATTGATCGATTATCGATTATCGATTATCAAATTATCGAATTATCGATTAGGTATTCCTCGCCGTACACGTCTACTTCATGGTGTGCCTGATTTCCAGGCAGTTTATCATTGGTGAGAACGGATGTGTCTGTCAACTGTCAATTGTCATCTGTCAACTGTCATATGTCAGGCGTGGACGCGACTAACCGCTCGCCTGTCGATCTCTACTTCCCATTCATGTCTTCCATCGAGTTCATTTTCTTCATGGGCTGGACAAAGGTGGGTGAATATTGATTGATTGGATATTGATTTAACATTTTTTGTAAAATCAAATCAAATGATGTTTTCATTATGAATGCATATCGGGAATGCAAAACTGGAATAGGTTTAAGATTGTTTTCAAGTGTATTAGCGCAAAAAGCAATTAATGGATTCTGAAAAAAATGCCTCACCAATAGATACGCATCACCAATATATATATATATATATATATATATATATATATATATATATATATATATATATATATATATATATATATATATATATATATACATATATATATTGCTGTCATTTTCGAACGATCTTTATTTCATTGCATGTTCAGGTGGCGATGGCGCTTCTGAATCCATTCGGAGAAGACGACGACGATTTCGAATGCAACTTCCTTCTCGACAGAAATCTCACCGTATGTGTTTTTTTCGTAGTTAGAAGTGTGAGCCAGTGGGGTTATTTCTCCTACCGTAGCTCTTATTATGGAGAGAATGGAGAGTCAGCGCTCGAAGACGGATTTACTCTCCAACTTACCGCATTTCCGATCCTAGGCGAACACTTCGTACTGTAATCATAACTGTAATCGGTCAGCCAACGAGTGATTCATCCTACTACCATCATGTTAAGGCTACGAATAAATCATTCTCCTACCGTAAAAGTAAGGAAATGAGGGTGAACGAGATTATTCTCCAACCGTAAAGGCCGGAGAGTGAATCAAGCCAATACAAAAATTGTATGAATGAGCAAAAGGGCGAATCATTCTCTTACCGTCATACTAACGGTGATTTCAAGCTACCGTAGTCGTAATACTGCCGGTGATTTCAACCTACCGTAATCGTGATACCGTAATACTAAGGTGTCCCTCGGCTGTGTGGACGACGGGTTCGATGATCCGCCGGAGGTGATGCAAGACGTGTTCTGGGAGGACACGGTGCAGCCATTGTACTCACAGGTAGGGGGGGGGACTCTCTCTCTCTCTCTCACTCACTCTCTCTCTCTCACTCATTCACTCACTCACTCACTCACTCACTCACTCACTCACTCACTCACTCACTCACTCACTCACTCTCTCTCTCTCACTCACTCTCTCACTCTCTCTCACTCTCTCTCACTCACTTTCTCTCTCTCTCCCTCTCGTTGAGGACCCCTTTCAGGAGTCCACCGGCCGCTCCGTCAACTTCTACTTCGGATCGGCGACACGGCAGGAGTGAGTGGGGCAAGTAGAATTCCCCCAGAACAGTTCCTCACGAAAATATCTGAAAGAAGATCTGAAAAAAGGTTTTCATCCTCATTCATCAGAAAGTGTTTTTTTTTGTATCAAAAAGCTAATTTATGAGAGACAAGGCACAAGATATACCCTTGACACTCCGCGTTTTTGGACATTCTGCGCACATTCCATCCACATGTATGAAACAGAATTGAACAATCGAGTCTTTCAGGCTGTCCGAGTCGGTGAAGGAGATAGTAAACAGTGAACAAACAAATAAACAACACAAACAACAAAACAAAACAAACCACAAAACAATTAGTAAACAAATAAACAAACGTCAGGCTGCCCGAGTCGGTGAAGGAGATCAAGATGATGCCGCATCCGGTGAACGAACACTACGACAGTCATTACATCCCACACGGGGCGAGGAGGAGGAGGAGGACGAGTGTGGTGTCCGTGGTGAACAGAGGGAGTGAGACGCCCAGGTGAGGGGGAGAGAGAGAGAGAGAGAGAGAGAGAGAGGGGGGGGGAGAGAGAGAGAGGGGGGAGGAGGAGGAGAAGGAGGAGGAGGACGAGTGTGGTGTCCGTGGTGAACAGAGGGAGTGAGACGCCCAGGTGAGGGGGAGAGAGAGAGAGAGGGGGGGGGGGAGAGAGAGAGGAGGGGAGGAGGAGGAGGAGAAGGAGGAGGAGGACGAGTGTGGTGTCCGTGTTGAACAGAGAGAGTGAGACGCCCAGGTGAGGGGGGAGAGAGAGAGGGGGGAAGAGGGAGAGAGAGAGGGAGAGAGAGAGGGAGAGGGGGGAAGAGAAGAGAGAGAGGGAGAGAGAGAGGGAGAGGGAGAGAGAGGAGAAGGACGAGTGTGGTATCCGTGGTGAACAGAGGGAGTGAGACGCCCAGGTGGGGGGGGAGAGGGAGAGAGAGAGAGGGAGAGAGGGAGAGAGAGAGGGAGAGAGAGAGAGAGGAGGAGGACGAGTGTGGTGTCCGTGGTGAACAGAGGGAGTGAGACGCCCAGGTGGGGGGGGGGAGAGAGAGAGAGGGAGGGGAGGGAGAGAGAGAGGGGGAAGAGAGGAGAGAGATGGAGAGAGAGAGAGGGAGAGAGAGAGGAGAGAGTGGAGAGAGAGGGGGAGAGAGAGGGGGAGAGGGAGAGAGAGAGAGAAAACGAGGGAGAGAGGGGAGAGAGAGAGATGGAAGGAGGCACTTGCAGGATGATGGAGAAGAAGGAAAAGGCGCACTCTCGCACCCGCACCTCCACGATTCTGTCAAATATCCAGCGAAGGGCCAGTACGTGAGTCTACCAATTTGAAAATTTGGATCATTCTTCAAAATTCCAGCATATCGACTTCCATTGCCAATCTCGGCCATCACAATCACAAATACGAGCAGGAGAAGAGAGAGAAGGAGGAGGAGAAGGAGGAGGAGGAGGAGGAGGATAGGGAGAGGGGCGACAGCGATGCGTACTACAGGTGAAGGGAGAGAGAGAGAGGAGAGAGAGAGGAGAAAGAGAAAGAGAAAGAGAGAGAGAGAGAGAGAGAGAGAGAGAGAGAGAAAGAGAGAGAGAGAGAGGGGGAGAGGGAGAGAGAGAGTTTGTCTTTGAGGAGCAGCCGTGCGAATAGCACAAGCACCGCCCGGGAGGAGAAGTGGAAGGAGGAGAAGGAGGAGAGGGCGAGGAAGGACAGCCTGTACTACGGGTGAGCGGTACCTAGAAAACTGATTTACCGGATTTGGTTATGAGATTGTTTTTATTACGGATTAGATTATGAGAATCTCTTGCAGCTCGGAATATGGCGCTGTAGATGCGAGCTGAGTCCCCTCTGATTCCACACACTTTATATTCACATACCTAATCAGTGCTTGTTCAGCAACCGCACAAAGCGCGCGGACAGCAAGTACGGAGTGTATGGGGAGGAGGAGGGAAGAGACGCCGACAGACTCCCACCCAATCTAGCCAGACACAGGTGCGCCTATACACTTGATACAGAAAGTTTTTAAGATGTCATTGTCATCGGGAAGAGTGTGTTGTTGTGGATGGATTTCATCACAAGAAGGGGGCGTGGCTTGTGTGGGCGGGTCTCATGTGTCCACTCCTAGGGCGTCGACGGACGCGGAGGCGTGGAAGCCGCGCACCGACACCGGCATGTTCACCTATGACAACCCCGTCGTCAGCATACGTGAGTGCTCTCTCTCTCTCTCTCTCTCTCTTTCCCTCTCTCTCTCCCTTTCTCTTTCTCTCTTTCTCTCTTTCTTTCTCTCTCTCCCTCTCTCTCAGCTCCCTCTTCCTCTTCCAGAGGACGAGGAGGGTGCGTACATCTCGGATGAGGAGGAGGGGCGCAAGCGGAACCGGCTGAGCGTCTCCACTATGCACATGCCCGGACACGGCATATTGAAGGTGGGTGGGATTTACAACTTTAGAATGTGGTTGAGAAATGCGTGTTGAACTTCAAAAATGTATATGAAATAGACTAATATACAATATGAATAGACTAATATGTTAGGAAATATATTATACAATTTTTTTGTGTTCAGCACCACGGCGGGGGCAACGTTCGCCAGAACGTGGAGCGTTCGCGGTCGTTCAGCCATCGGGAGGAGCGGCAGACGAAGAAGAGGGGCAGCCGGTACGACAGCGACGACGAGTAGACGTCCTAGGCTTCTTCCTAGGCCAGCGGTTTCATGAGCACTTTCTTCTTACTATCGCTCTACTCCCAGTGTGTTACTGTGTGCATCACCGAGTTCAGAACTTTTTTCTCTGTGATGTCGTTTCATTGGATTATGATGTTTTTTTTCTGTTGCTCAATTTCTAGTCGTGTAAATAGTGCGTATTATGTGCCGGAGATTATATATATACATACATGTGTTTTGATAAATGTTTGATTTGATTTTTAAAAACTTTTTATGAACATGAAAATCCAAATTCTAAACGAAATGTCAGTCAGTGCCACATAGTGCGCTTAAAAGTGTGGCAATCATACACAACTATGCAAGACTTCTCACTACACAATTTGGCGCGTTCCTTTGCCGTTGCTGATCAACCGGGGGATGTTGGTGGTGGGCCGTTCTCTGGGTGGTGTACTGCTTCGGGCACACTCTAGCCGTGCCCTCTACTCCACCACCGCCACTCCCATCACAGAGATCTGCTCCGCACTCAACACGCGCAGCTCCGCCGATCAGTGGCTGGTGAGTATCGCATTGTTTGTTGTTTGTTTAGTAAACATATTTACTAAAAATTTACCGGCACATTGATTTCACCTGTACACTCATTGTATATTTGTCACATTGTTGATCCCGGCAGTAATAATAAATAAATAAATAGTAAACACTAGGTGGGCGCGGACCGTTTCTCGTCCGCCTTCTCGGCGGGGGACGCGGGTGTGAAAGAGGCGATGCTGCTCCATCTGGGCGCAGAGTTCGGTGTGGACACGGCCGCTGTCGACGCCGCGCACCAGCGATTCCACAAGGTACGTTTTTTAATATATATTTTTTTTTATATATTTCATTCGTGTTTTCAGAAGCCCACTGTACGAATACGAATGGTATAGTGAGTATGTTTTGTACAAAACAACATTTTGGTTTCAGAACCCGGCTCTCGCCTCGGATGTGCGCACGGCGGCGACGCCCCTGCACTTCCGTCTCCTCCAGGTGTGTTTACATGATTTTAAATGTACCTGTTTCAGGCAAAGTGGTTTTCCTTTGTTATTAAAACAGTGTTCCTTTGACCCCCTCCGCAGAGTAATTTGAATAGGGTGGCCACCTTATCTGTTTTAGGCAGTGGGCAACCTACCCGGCGGCATCAAGGAGGTCTGCGAGCTGCGCGCCTTCATTCTCGTGAGCTGTTGTTGATGATGTTTTTGTTGTTATTGTTGTTATCACTCCATCCTTCAGGCTCACCTCCGCTCATCGACTCGCGATCGCGCCCAGACCGCAGCTCTCCGGAGAGTGAGTGACTTGTTTGTTGTTGTTGTTTCATTGTCATATTAGTATCAGCTCTCAGGAGGGTGAGTGACTTGTTGTTGTTTGTTTGTTGTTGTCACGGCCATGTGCATAGGTGGAGGAGTCGGCGCGGGAGCTGCTCACGCTGTGGTTCTGCCTCGGCAACCTCAAACTGGAGAGGCTCACCTGGCACTCGCCCGGAGACATACTACACAAGGTAATTCTAAACGAAAGTTTACTATTTCAGTCGAAAGGGAAGGCATATAAAATATTATCACGAAATCGTCCACTCGAATGTATTCTGCGGACGATGCGTACATAATCTGGTTCATCACAACCACATGACACATGCCTTGGCATGTCGACAGAAGGTCCATGCTCGAATTGTTTGTTCTCTTTCAGGTGGCGCAGTACGAGGCCGTCCACCCGGTCGCTGGACTAGGCGACATCCGCAGGAGGGTCGGGCCGCATAGGAGGTGGGTTGGTTGCCAAGTTGCCATATATCCTGCAAGTTGACGAAGCTCAACGTGTTCCGTATAGTGTGGCCGGTTGAAACTTAGACTGTGTATTTTATACTCCTCACTCCATTGTTGCCATATCAGATTTGTTTCAATCGCGCTGCGTGTTATTTGACATCAATCACAACTATACTCCTCCTTGGTTTTACGTTTTACGGTGTCTGCTCATGATGGGCATGGCGAAAAGTACCTATGTGATTGATTCGATACTTGATTCGAAATGAACATTCTGATTCCTGAATTCTGCTCCCCCAGGTGCTTCTACTTTTCCCACGAGGCGATGCCGCGCGAGCCCCTCGTCATGGTCCATGTGGCACTCACCCGAGAAGTGGCCGACAATGTACAGGTGGGCTATCAAATCAAATCAAATCATCTATCCCAAGTCGCATTTCATGAACATGTATGCAATAGCAATAGCGTATGCATCTTCGGGTGTTATAATGGTAACCGTAATTGCCAAATTGCCATGTTGCTTATTGATGTATTGTTTTCAGTGTTGTTACGGAAATCGTACTCACTCGAACACGCAAGAATGAAGTGATTCACAAGCAATACTATTCTTTCAGAAGATCATGAAGGTGGACGATGTGTCGTCACCGAGTGAGGAATCGGACACAACAGCCATCTACTACTCGATCAGCTCCACGCAGAAAGGTGGGAGGAGGGAGGGAGAAAGAGAGAGAGAGAGGAGGGAGGGAGAGAGAGAATTGTTTTCAGGCCTGGCCGGCATCGACCTCGGCAACCTGTTGATCAAGCGCGTCGTCCGCGAGCTCCAAAGGGACAGCCCACAGGTACGAGACTTATCGATGTATTGATTGATTGATTCGAGTTTTGCCTGGGTTCGAGTTATTATGCCGGAAGGAGGGTGTTTTCTATTTTCTTCAGCATGACTTCCTCACCGAAATTCGATGCTCCTTGTCAACTCCTTGACACTGAGAATTTCCGTGGTTGCAGAAGTACTGTATACTGTAGATCACTGTGCACTCGACGCTGTCCCCGATTCCCGGTCTGCGCAGCTGGATAGTGCGCGCCCTGCACGGACACTCGAGCAGCGAGTGTGGTGAGGGGGGATAGAGAGGGGGAGAGAGAGAGAGAGAGGAGAGAGAGGGGGAGAGGAGAGAGAGAGAGGAGAGAGGACTTATGTCGGTTGAGGCGACCTTCTGGACGCCACCACCCTGTCGTCCATGCGTGTGATCAGCGGGAAGCGGGAGATGGAGACGGAACAGGCCAGAGAGGTGAGTGAGTGGGGGAAAGTGCCATCTTCACTGGGTTTGTATTTGTATGTGTGTCATGACTTATTCAAACGTATTTGAATTACCCAAGTTTGAGGTAATGCTTCCCTGATGATGTCATAAAGGCGAAACGTCGGAATAAACTGTTTCTATCGCGGTACATCAGCTGAACATCACATCTCATCATACTTCTTTGTTTACTAGTCAGTTGTAGATGTTGATCGGCTGGCTGTCGACGCAGCGCGTGTCGCGGCCGCAGCTCGAGTCCAGCGAGCAAATGAAGACGATGCTTATGAGGTAAGGGTGTATCTGATATCAGAGTGTCATCGCTAGAGAATTGATTGTTGTCACTTCAGCTGTGTACATGTGTATGCACGATGAAACTTTCTTTTTTGACATGTCAGGTTCTAATAAGATAAGAATAGTCAAGAGGGTCTTCTAGACAACGAATTGTTGTTGCTTCGACTGTGTAAATGCATGTGCAGGATGAAGCATATTTGATGTTTGTTTGGTATGTCAGAATCAGAGTAAGACAGTGGGAGAGAGGGGGGGGGGGAGAGAGAGTGAAGAGAGAGGAAGAGAGAGAAATTTCAGGCTGACTGCCCGCTATCTGTACGAGGCTCGCAAGGGCGGCGCCGCCGTCAATCCAGTCGGTGGGTTGTTTGTTGTTTGTTTATATCGACTTCTTTAATCCATCGTTCTTCTTTCTGATAGTGTGTTAGTGATTGTGGACAAAATTTGTATCAAACGAAATTTTCGTGTAAATACCGATCGTCGATTGATTGTGGTGATAGCAGACGTGCTATAGCAGTGGCTTGATGCATGTTTTGAATGGCGTCTCCTTTCCATTCCAGCCAACTTCCATCTGCGCAATGGGGCGGAGCTGTATAGGCTGAACTGGATGGGAGACTCGAGTGTGCGGGGGCTCAACAACAGCCTCGGCATGATGGTCAACTACCGGTGGGTGGGGGGAGGGAGGAGGGAGAGAGAGAGTGAAAGAGAGAGAGTGAAAGAGAGAGAGAGAGAGAGAGAGAGAGAGAGAGAGAGAGACGTTTCAGCTACCGTCTGGAGAATGTGCACGCGAACAGTGCTGCGTACATTCACGAAGGAAAGATTGCTGCCAACGAGAGGGTGCTCAAGCTGATCAAGTGAGGAGGAGGAGGAGAGCGGTGTATGTGTATGTATTGCTCACCTAGAGTCACTCGCTACTAGCCAAGCTATTGTGATTATATCACCAGCTATACTTGATTGTGTATTTGTATTATCTAGTCTTAAATTGTGTATTGTATATTGTATGTGTATTTCTAGCATTTCTTGTCGTGTAGGCATAGTTTTACGAGGTCTGTGATGGGTGTTCTAGAGAAAGGTGTGCTGCATAAAGAGTTCTATATGTTGTTGTTGCGATTGTGGTTGTTTTGAGCGGTTTGCAACCGGATGGCATTATCTTTGGACTTTGATTCGGATGTTTTCAGTGAGTTTAAATTGTGTATGTTTTACAGAACTACAGGACATCGACGAATTCGATTCGTCGATATGAGCTGGTCGAAAATGGTTGGTGGCTTATTTATTACGATCACTTCGGACAAACTATTGGTTCACAATGAGCGTGATTGGGTTGTTTTATCTAGTTGAAACATACATACGCATATACATGTTTATCGGCAACTGGGTTATTCTTAATATGATTCCAATCCACTATCTAGGATTCCTATGATGTTATAACCAAATTACCAAATGGTTGAGTGATATACAACAATACAACCCAATGCAGAAACACTCTCGTATCCACTTGTGAGATTCGTTTTGTTGGAAGTATCTTGTTACCTTCTCTCTCTCTATCTCTCTCTCTCTCTCTCTCTTTACATTATTGTAATTCACGTGTTCTTACAAACCGTATAAATTGTTATGTTTCAGACTCCGTCGGCTCGCGGCGGTACTCCATTGACCGACTGGGCGCGACCACATAGCGGAGGGGTGGGTGGATTCTAGATTCCATATTCTACTTCCGTCTTATTGGGTTTGGGTGTCACTGTGAGTTCATGCTTGGTTTTAGGATGTTAAGACTACATAACGGAGCCGATAGCAGATTGATGCTTGACACGTTTGCTCTTGTTTAGTTTACTGTGTGAAACGTATTGTTGATTGTTTGTGGGGTGCAATGCATGAATGACCAATCTTATTATTATAGAACCCCACCCGATCTGCGTACGGCGCTCCGCCGTCAGCGATGGGAGGGGGAGGAGGAGGAGAAGGGAGCAGGATGATACCCGAGTACTACATGCAGGTAAGGGAGAAAGAGAGGGAGAGAGAGGGGGGAGGGTAGTAGATCCAGCTGATACTAAAACATTTCAGGGCCCGGATGTGAATGGTAGCGAGCAGTATGGCAGGAGAGGAGGAGGGGGAGGGGGATGGACGAATGTGGGAACTGGAAAGGAAGAGAGAAAGATAGAGAGGAGAGAGAGAGAGAGGAGAGAGACGAGTCTACTGCAGATGCTGGCCCGTCCGGACCAGGAGGATAGGCGTGATTCAAGCGATTTTGCCGCCGACCGCGACCCCTTCCAGCGGTCGCAACAGGTTGGAAAGCGTGTAATTGAACTAATTTGAGGCATTTAGTTTTAGTATAGGATGTGTGTTTGGCATGAAACGTATAGTTTATTTTATAATTGCGAGACGTCACTTTTACAAGTATGTGCATATGATCGTGTTTGTCAGGCCGGCTGGAGCGCGCCTCAGCTACACCCTCCGTCTGACTGGCAGGACTGGCGGGCACAGAGCGAGAGGGCAGACAGCAGGGGTGCAGGAGGAGGAGGAGGAGGGTGGGCAGACATGGAGAGGGAGTTCCGGAGTAGGCACAGGGAGGTGGGTCGCATTTCGATGTATTGATTTTATTCATTTTGATTTTCCAGAATGACTGTCATGGTTGGAGCGGTGAGGTGGCGGGTATGCGGGGAGGGAGGAGTGAGTGGGAGAAGGCGTGGACGGGAGGAGGAGGAGGAGCAGGGGAGAAGGCGGCGTCAGACTGGGGAGGAGGAGAGGGAGGAGATGTGCCGTGGAGGAGAGCGGGAAAGGGGAGACAGGTGTGGACTTGGTGTTGTGCTTTTCAAAAGTTTTGCTTTGCGAATGTGCAAATGTAGGTTTCTGGTCAACTGTATCCGCGTTAGTGTTGAAGTAATGTAATAGTGGTTAGATCTACGTTCGAATGAAATACTTGTTATATTGTTTCATTGGAAACAAGTAATATCTGTAGGAAGACAAAGTGACCAAGTACTTGCAGGGCGGCGCGAGTCACGTGCAGTCGCGCGCAATCGGGAAGAACGGTCGGGAGAAGGAGAGGGAGGGGAGACAGCAGGAGGGGAACCTGCAGAGGGCGGCAGCCGCATTGAGGGAGCTGGATGGACAGATGCAGGGGGAGGTAGGGAGAGAGGGAAAGAGAGAGAGAGAGAGAGAGAGAGAGAGTGTGTGTGTGTTCAGGGCGACCGCCCGAAGAAGAAGAAGGGGAAGAAGAGCAAGAAGGGAGGAGGAGGAGGGGATGCCCCATTCGCCGAGCCCACTCTCCCATCGCCCGGCATGCTGCGCAGGGGTGAGGGCAATGGTGAGTGTTAATTATTTCGCTCTGTTCAGTTTACTACTACATTTATTGTTATCATAAGTGTGATAGTTCTGTCCTATCAATCAATACGTTTCTCGGTTGGTTAGGAGTGTTGTGTGAAGCGTATTGAATCCAGTGGATAACTTGTGTTTCAGACTCGCTCAACTCGTCCACTCTGTCGTTTGCTAGCGACGTGTCGGAGTGGCATCGGAAGAGGGAGGGAGAGGCGGAGGAAGGAGGGGAGAATGGAGGAGGAGGAGGATGGTGGGGCGACGAGTCGATGCAGTGTGAGTGGAGATGTTCAAGTGTTATTCTTATGTGTTATGTGTGAAATGAATGCTGTATGCTGATAAGTAAGGTTTTGTCGTTCCAGCCGCTCGCTCTTCAGTAGTCGGCGAGTCTCCAGCGGCAGGAGCAGCAGGGTTAGTTATCCAAATTTTGTTGTATTAATTGTGCTTATCTGGTCTTATTAATCAATGCTCCAGTCCATTGTAAAAGATGTGGAGCGAAGAAGCTGTACTTTCTCGGAAACTTATTTATTTCAATATCCACGTTTTTTTCCGTTTCAGCCTGCCGCCCGGTCCGCCTGCCCCTCTGTCACCTCTTCCGGTGGAGGAGACGAGGCAGGGCATAGCCGCCACTCCGGAAGACACGCCGGGGATGTTCCGAGTGGACGAGAGGGACAGGACGGAGGCGGCTGAGGTTGGGGTGGATTGTCGACTCTCTCTCTTTCTCTCTTTCTCTCTCTCTCTCTCTCTTTCTCTCTCTCTCTCTCTCTCTCTCTTTCGGGACAGGACGGAGGCGGCTCAGGTAGGGGGGACAGTGGGTATTACTGTGTTGCGTGGATCACGTCTGTGTGTTACAATGATTAGTGTTAGAAATTCGAGGCTAGAAGGATTGTTTTAACAATCCATGGACTCGATGTGATCCCTATGTGCAGCGTAGATTTCGTGTGTTTAATAATTAGAATGTGATGTTGAGGTCCCGCATGACGTGGCGATGGAAGCGAGCCAGGAGGGAGCGGACAAGATGTGAGTCTTTGTTATATATATATATATATATATATATTTATATATATATATATATATATATATATATATATATATATATATATATATATATATATATATATAGATAGATAATCATTCCTGGACCATTAGAGTACCATTCTTGACGTGAAGAGCTCCGAGGCTTCCTTTGCTTCCATGCCAATTAGTATCTCCTCGCGCCATAGCTGCTTCCACATGAGGGTACTTCCCGCCGCCTCACTGGTTACTCGGGAAGGATTCTTGTCGATGACCGAACATTCGGCGGCGGTGGGGAAAAATGAGGACCCGACCGCACGCCGCGGGGAAAAGAAGAAGAATATATATATATATAAAGTTTGTTTATCAGCTTCAGCAGATTCAAGATATACAAACGTCGACCTAGCCAATAAGGAGACTGACCTAAGGCTCTCGAGTACAAGTCGCTAGCTGCTTAGAGGGGTCCATAGATGAATGCAATGAATTTGGATCAGATGACGTCACAGACTTTTGACTAGAGGCTCACGAAAGTTGTGAGGGTGGTCGTCACTCCACCGTGACTAGCGGTACATCATTGGCCGCCGAGAGGATTGAACCCGGGACCTTCCGCTTGATAGCTGCGCGCACATCCACTGTGCTAGCCACCCCATTATATATTTTTATTATTAGTATTAGTATTATTTTATCTTCATTTTCCACACTATAATGTAGTTATTTTTTGCTGTAAATTGTCTGGTTATTTGAAATAATATTCTAAATGTTTTCAGCGTCCCCTTGATTCCCGACCACTCGATCCCTCTGCCAGCGCGTCTCGTGGAGCAGTTGATTGCGGGAGGAGGAGGAGGAGGAGGAGGAGAAGTGAAGGAGGAGGGAGAGGAGGACGAGTGGGCCGATAGTGACAAGGTGAGTGTTCTGTTCTGAAGATTCTACGTTTCGTGGTTGGAACATGGGTGGTCGACTGTTTTATGGGGTAATCATTGTCTCAATGGATGTAACTAGCATCTTAGGCATTACTGTATTCTTCATATCATTATGGTTGTGTGGTCATATTCAGATATAACGATTCCGTATAAACGATTGATTGATTGATGTGCATAATTGGTTTTTCAGGTCATTGCGTGTCTGTCCGGGCCGGCGACTGCGCAGTGGCCACTGCTGGATGTGCACATGGAAGAGGAGGTGAGAGGGAGAGAGAGAGAGAGAGAGAGAGAGAGAGGGAGATAGGAGAGGGGAGAGAGGAGGTGAAAGAGAGAGGGAGAGAGAGGGGGAGGGAGGGAGGTAGAGAGAGGGAGAGGGAGGGAGGGAGGGAGAGAGAGCCCCTTTCAGACGGACGGCAAGGCCTGGTCGATCTGCCAGGGTCTTCCCGAACCGGCCACCAACGGACTGGAGGAGATACAGAAGGTGGGTTATGGAAATAGTCAATATCGATTATGTGGGTTGATTAAATGTATTTTTATTGATTGGTCTAGCAGAATTGCTATGTGATGTTGAATTTGGTAATAAATAATTTATTTGTAATTGTATTTTTAAGTATTTTTTGTTTGTTTCAGTTCCCGTCGCAGGGCGATTCTATCAAGGCGTTTGGTATGCAGGTCGCGAGAAGGATCAGTCTGTTGCCACTGGAACAGAGGTGGGGGTGTTTTTTTGTCTATTTTGTTTACTCTTTTTCAGGGCACAGAAGTGCCGCGACATTGCTGCTCTATTGGACTGGTGATTACGTATGTGTGTAATAATTGTTCTTGATTGTTAAATAATTAAAGTTAGCGTTAATAAATGGTCTGAACAATTTCGTTATTGTTCAATCGTGTTTTTGAACAGTCAGTTTTGATCTGCGCACAGTTGTGCTATCTCTGCAATGAAGGGTGGCAGAGAACTGTCTATGCGTAGTTCAGACTGGGTGAGAGACAGTGAGAGATGGGTGAGTGGAAAGAGAGAGAAAGAGAGAGAGAGAGAGAGAGAGAGAGACTTGAGTGGCGAGAGAGATGACTCACTCTTCCGTCTGTCGCGGCGACCGGTCCTATTCATCAACTGAATCACCCGCCCGCTCGTTTTTCACTGCGTTTTGTTTTCGTGCTTATCATTTAATCAATTCGTATAATCATTTGGTGTGATCTACACGCGAGATATCAGCTGATCGATCGATGTTGTGTCTCCGGAGTGTTTACCGCGTTCTCTCATGTCTCTTGCGGTGTCTCTTGAGTGAGCGGGGGGAGAGAGAGAGAGAGAGAGAGAGAAACTCGGGGAAGGTCGATTACGCGCTACTATTACCGCTCAGTGAGTGTGCGAGTGAGCGGTGAGATTTTGATTCAGTGACTGGCTGAGTGAGTAAGCGGCTGTTTTGGTGACTGGAAAAGACTCCGGGAAATTACATTGCAGAAAACGTTTATTTATCATGGAGAGTTCATTGTGAGTCTTGTCCGTTCCTCGTCGATTGATTGTGGAAGTGTAGTTGTTATCGCATTGTGTGATAGGGCCATTCTGATTACTAACCCTTGGTCACTTTTTCGCCGTGATTCGGTGATTCATTATTCATTGTCAGATTGCCACATGTGATTGAATTGACTCCATGACTACCAAAAAACATCCGTTCATTGTTGGCTCCTCTATTTTCGCAATACCGCTTATCCGGGCAATCGCTTGAAAGTTGACAGTGAGCTTTCGGCGCTCGGATATTGATCGATCGGTGGTAGAGTGAGAGTGGCGAGACAGTGCGCGGTGGCGAGAGAGCGGCGAGGGGGAGAAAGGAGGAGTTTGGAATTTGAACTTCGCGTCTTTCGCATACACGCAAGCGATGTGATAGTGCTATCGGCTTTTCGTGTTTGCCTTATGCGTATTGATTGATTGATTCGTGCTGGATTGGCTCAATTGTGGAACGGGTTTGGATTGTGTTTATCCGCCCGGTCGTTTATCCATCCCGGAACGGCTAATGCTAATGGATTGATGGATCGATCCCCCGCGGTTCTGTGCTTAACTGATCTCTATCAGCGTATCAGTATCACGATCATCATGACTTGCTCTTTATGACTCTCGTTTTTGTTGTCCTCTGAAACATGCGAGAGGGTGTGCGAGCCCAATATTTGTTCAGTTATTGTGGCGACGACAAAAATGATGTCTGGATCAATGGAATATCGATAATATCGTAAATCTCTATATTATAGAGAAGAGAGAGTGGAATGTGGTTCTAAGAATACCCGACTGATTCGATAACGATACTCGCACTATCTGATAATTACTGACTACTATTATCAATGCGACGATCTGTCTCGTTCTCTCTCTCTCATTTCCTCTTCTCTCCATCTCCATTCTCCCATGTTATCCTATCCGCCGCTTTTGCACTTTCTCTATTTGCCGTGCCTGCTGAATATTTGGCTCATTTCTCTCCCTGCTGTTTCCCCCCGTTTTTTCTCGCATTGTGTTGTCTAATTACGCTGAATCAGCGTTTTATTGTGGCGCTTTTAGGTGCTTTATGTGAATATTTTGCGCGCGGCAGGAGAGATGTTGGCTGATCGATTGGCATCGATTGGAGAGGAGAATGGAGCAGGAGCAGGAGCAGGAGGAGGAGAAGGAGCAGGAGTGCTGACACCGGAGGAGCAGCTATCAGTCAGCCAGCTGCGCGATAGATTCCAGCAGAATGGAGGTCAGTGAGTTTACTATTGTACTATTGTTTAAAATCAATATTCATTTTTAAATATCTTGCTTTGTTGCGTAGTTTTCTTCGTTTCCTGCTTTGCAAGAGTATAAATGTCAGGGCGAAAATATCTGTAATTGAGAAGTGAGTTGCGTCGTCTGTGTGATGTCTGAAGTGTGAACTAGGAAGGGGAGAGAGAGAGAGAGAGAGAGAGAGAGAGAAGGATAGAGAGATGGGAAAGAGAGAGGAGAGAGAGAGAAGGAGGGAGGGAGATGGAGGGAGAGAGAGAGAAAGAGAGAGAGAGAGAGAGAGAGAGAGAGAGAGAGAGTTGCATTATCGTGGCTAAACCGACTCGTTTCTTCCTTCTCCACTCGCCCCTTGTCATTACTAGGCTATAATCGAGAGAGGAGAAAGGGAGTGAGAGTGAAAGGAGTAGTATAGTGTGTCACTGTCGATTCCGTGTCGTATTCCACTGGCGTTTTACGTATTCAATGGCTATTGATTTATTATTGATTATAAATGTTATAATGTTACACACCTGCGCATAATTGTAAAAATTTCATTACCATTTTGCCTACCGCGAAAACGGAGGACCTGCTATATGTAATTGATTGATAGAATAGATAATAGTGATAATATACATAGTGATAATATGCTAATGATATGGTTACAGTACTGATCGCTCCTCTGCCGCCCGTCCCTGCCCGACCCAGTGAGCGGCTACTGGAAGAGCTGCGTATTAGAGAGAGTATAGAGGTGAGGAGGAAGAGGGGGGGGGGGATAGAGGGAGAGAGAGGGAGAAGAGAATGTATTTTTTACGCCTAACAATAACGCTGCATAGTCATTATTGCTGCACATTTTTACCTATCCATGTAATGCATGAGTGGTACATATTTGTAATGGTTGTATGTTGAGGAGAGTGTGATTCCTCCGTCGGCGCAGACAGCAGTGGTAGAAGGAGGAGCAGTCGGCCCAGTGTCACCCCCGCCCCCGCCCCCCAGACCTCACCACCTCAACATGCCACTCAAACCTATGGTGAGATGTTTGTAAGATTTCAAATATAAATTGTCTGATTTTTGTCCGCCGCAGTTCGCACAACTCTCATTGACCGAACAGTCATATCTTGGATGTCAGAGGAGTGTGATACATATAATTCGTGTTTCGATAGTTGTGTGGGTGAAGGAAAGTACCACTGGAATGGCTTCAAATGTATACGACATACATTTCAAACTTTGAGCATTGCGAATTTGTGTGGCTCTAATCAATATTGATTTTGTCCCTCAGACCCCCCCAGCGGCATACGACGTTACTCACCTCGTCAGAATGCGCGTATCATTCATGTCAGAAGAATCTGATGCATATGATTCATGTTTTGATAGTTAAAGTACCACTCTAAATCTCACATCACCATTTTTCTTCAAATGTATACCTCAACATGGTGTGGTATGTCGTTGAGCATTGCGAATATGTGTTTCTCAATATTGATATTGTCCCTCAGATCCCTCCCCATCACCGCAAGTTGTCGGAGCCAGCGGGAGGAGGAGGAGGAGGAGGGAGTGCCGGCAAGCCCCCGCTCGCCCCCAAACCGAGGCACGTCAAGGAGCTCAGGGTGGGTCGGTTCTCTCCCCCCCCTCTCTCTATCTCTCCCTCTTTCTCTCTCTCTCTCTCAATCTCTCTCTCTCTCTCTTTCTGTCAAGATTTGTCCAGTGCAACACTGTTTGTATAGTTCAATGCAGTACAGTACCGACTTTGGATTGCTACGGTGCTTTCATGTGTTTTCATGATGTTAGTGATGGATTGCGGTATGGAATGCGTATGTAGGTTATGGTTGTGTTTTCTTCGTTCTTGTTCTGTATGCGCTGCGCTGCTCTCTGTGAGTATGTGTTGCTTATTGACAGTCGGGGTTCGCATCAGGCGTTTTATGGCTCGAGAGAGAGAGATGGCGGAAGACAATTCAGCTGCACAAATAGTAACGGCACAAACCGTGTCGATCGCCATTTTCCGCCCCATGCCGAGACATGCATTGGCTATTCGACGCAGTGTGCTGCAACGTTTGTGTGGGTTTCCTAGTTTTGCGGTTCACCTTTTCAACTTTCAAGTTATTTGAAGTTGTTTCAGGAGTGCAGTGGTATGTTTATAATTCTATTTTTAGTTTACAAGTCGTAAAAGTAGAATTTCTTTAGTTTTTACGCGTATACAGTTGAAAAGCGTCGGGTTGGCTTGCTGTCTTGTAAAATGGGACATTGTGGATAGATGGATTGTGGTCGGTCTCGGTAGTTGTAATCCTATTATATTCAAAGGGTCGCGGTTTGATTCGCGCGAAATGTTTGACTGTCACACAACCACCACCCGTTCTCAAAAAGGTTCGCCAATCGATTGCACTGCTATTTCCGCATTCCTTGATCTACCTAAACGATTATCGATTTATCGATTTATCGTGATGTGGCCGTGGCCGCCGATTGCGTCGCAATTGTTGGATTACGTACCATGGCGGCTCATTGTGAGTGACGTCATGTGTTCTGCACTCTGTTGTTGTTTATCACAGTAAATAATTCACTGTAATTTTGCATATTCTGCATATTCTAGAAAGAATTGTGCTGCTAAACGATTGGTTGCGATGTATCAGCGATTGGTTGCGATGTCTTGATAGTTGAGGTATAGGTTGGGGAGAGTGCACTGTTGACTCGGGGTGGTTATAGTGGATTGTAGCCCTGTTGGCTATTTCGAGAGGAGTTGGAAGACTTTTCGAACGCGTGACGACACTTTCCGCCTTTCGGAACGCGTGGAATTGCAGGCGGCTACGATTTGACAGCGAGTGGTTACTATTTTGAGCAGTTGACGTCAACTGGAGCGATCAGAGTTGAAGATGGAAAATATATTACAATACAATGACATTCGGCGCGTCAGCGCTGGACGGTTTGTAGGGGACGCGAGAGAGCGAGAAAGATTGTCTATCCGTAATGCGCAGTCGGTTCAGTTGTGCATCAACTGACCTTGTCAGAGTGTCAGATATATTCTGATATAATACTTATAAGTTGCGTGTTCAAATGAGAGAAACAGTGCAAGACAACGTAATGATCAGTATGATGAATGTGTTTCTTTTGCAGAAGGGTTCCGCCCCGGTCATCTCTACCCCCTCCATCATGGTCGAGGAGGACTCCAGCACGCCGATCGGCGACGAGGTGGGTCGTCTCATTCATTTGAAGTATA
>CAWZYM010000220.1:40000-90000 GCA_963966185.1 Rhabditoides inermis | reverse complement strand
AGGGTCAAAGACGAGAAGGTGAGGGAGGGGAGAGGGAGGGAGGGGAGGGAGGATGAATGAGAAGGTGGGTGGAGGTTGATATTTAGAAGTATTGATATGTTTCACTGGTACTTTATAACTAGTACAGTTCGTTTCGTGTAATTTTTTTCTTGGTTGTTATAATCATAACATACATGTGTTCAATTTCAGCCTGGCCGCTCGGATTCTTCGATCCTCTCCGAGTCCTCCGGCAGGGGCGACAGTGTGCTCAGTCAGGTCAGACATATTTCTTTCTGAACACGGTGCACTCACTTTATACCAGTTCTCTGACCGTTCCATTCTAGACCTCTTATGTGCTATGCTTGGTCATGATGTGTAGAGCACGGCCCGGACAGTTGCACAGCGCGCCTCAAAGAGAGCGGCTGGCGCGCAGGCTGCACCGCGAGTGAATGAGCGCGTAGCGATTTCAAGAGAGAAATTATCGCGCTCAACCGCTTGCTGGCAAATTCACAAAAGAGCAGAGCGGCGCGTGTATGCGGCGCGGTCGTAGGCCTGACCGCTCTCGACTGTGCAACTATCCGGACCGTGTAGAGGAGGCGCATGTGATGATCTAGTCTCTGATGATCTAGTCGATTCGTCTCTAGTCTCTAGTTTGTGTCTACACATGTGTCCCCCTTCCAACCACCCTCTTTCAGCTGTCCGACCGCTCCAGCACAGCCACCACCTCCTCCTCCGAGGACCAGGTGCACGACTACTGCACGGGAGACGAGGCCGAGGTCAGCGCTGATTATCATTTCAGTTTTTCCATCGTTATTCACTTCGTTCCTCCTTGTCCAGTTTTCGTGTTCCGTAAATCAGATTTTGTCTGTAATTTACTAGCTAGTTTTCGTGGTTGCATAAATGTCATTGGTTGATCTCTATGTTGCGATGCGGTCACTGGATGATTCGTATTTTCACTGGAATGTCTGCAGGATAAGCGTCTGAAGAAGCTGCACTATGCGGCGCGCGAGTTCCTCACCGTCCAGAAGGCGTTCGTCAAGTACCTGGAGGATATGGGAGAGGTGAGCCAACATCTCTCGCTCTCCCCTCTCTCATTCTGTCGTGTCTGTCGCATATTTCTGTCGCCTGTGTTTCTGTGTCGTGTTTCGGTTCTCTGTCGTATCATTGTTTTCATGCGGCGATCATGTGATGACTTGTCAGGTCTACCCCGGCTACCTTCTGGAGTATGGCAAGCGGATGGGCAAGGACATCCTGCACACGAACAACGGACAGATACACGTGGTCCGGCATCTGCAGGTGAGGGAGGGAGGGATGTGACTATATGAAGGAGAGAACAGTACAGGTGAGAGGTAAGAGAGAGAGAGAGAGAGAGAGAGAGAGAGAGAGGATGGAAGTCTGAATAGTGAGGTGTGTAAGAGTAACTTATCGAAGAAAGGAAAATTGATGAGCATCCGCCGGATAGTATGCAAGTTGATGCAGAAACATAGATGTAGTGGAATATTTCAATGAACTTTGTGACTTTGAAAAGGGGCGAAAAGAATTTTTTTGCAGAATCTGATCTGCCAGCTGTTGGGTCCGCACCGGGAGATTCTGCTGGAAGAGTTCAAGAAGAAGGTGCACAACTGGTGGGTACAGTATACCTTCTCTCTCTCTCTCTCTCTCTCCCTCTCTCCCTTCTCTCTCTCCTTGTCCCTCCTCCTCCTGTCCTCCTTCTCCTCCACCCCCTTTCTTCTTCTCCTTCTTTTTCTCTGTGTGTGTGTGTTTTAGTTAGTGATGTGATGAGATAAGGAGGAATACATATGATGAGATGTCTATGTCCAGGTCCTCCCTCGCTCCCGATATGGCCGAGGTGACTCTACGCTACGCCGATCTTCTCAAGGTCAGATTTGTTTTATTGAGTTATGATTTTCTTCGTTTTTTACGAGCTGAATTAAGTGGACTTCGTACGTATTCCGTTAGATTTGGGTGTGAAACGTAAACTTGGTGGAATTGCTGACACACATCTCTAGTGATTTTAAATTCGTTATAAACTCTTTTTTTTAATCTGCGAACTCAAGAATAAAGTTTAAACATATCTGTTTCACCATCTTTTATCGTCGTTAGAATTTTCATTCTAGAAAGTACCTTTTTGGACTCCGCTTTTATAGACTAGACATATGTTGTCAAAATGGCTGACTTCCTGACAGTTGCAGTTGGATTACAGATATTGTACGTTGTCAAAATATAACTCGAAAGAGATCCAGAGAGAGGTTCAATGAAAATAATGTTCTATTGCAGTTCTGCAAGCCGTTCCTTCTGGAGAAGTCTCGTTTCGTCTCCGAGCTCACCCGACTGCGGGAAGAGAACAAGGACTTTGACAACGCCACAGTCGCAGTGAGTGTTTTTTTTGCAGGAATATTTACTTGGAAACACAGGAAGCTCAACCAGCTTCGATCCAGGCCTAATCGAGCTTCGAAAAATGCATGGGTCGAAGCTCGATTTTTCAGTCCGCGAACCTGGATCCAGGCTCGATCGAAGCTATTGTACCTGGATCCAGCTTCGCAGAAATTTCGCGCGAATTTGACTACTTTTCACGTATATGGTTGTCACACTCATGCCCATATACATATATCTCACTTGCACATCAACTTTCCTCTATCATCACATAGACATCGCAAACTTTCAATTATGTTCGTGTTATGAGGTACACACCAGTGGTGTATACCTCATAACACGAACATAATTGAATAATACATTTTCTTTGTTGCACATAGTAATAACATTATCTTCTTCTTCATTTTTGTAGACGTGGGCTCGATCTCTTGAAATAACTTGTTCTTGTGAGTGCCAGCGAGGAAGCAGAGCAGTATTCTTTTTTGTGAGGGGTAGAATCAGATCACGTCATCTGAATCAATCAATAAACATTCACAACAATAACTTATATGTACGTTGTTACAAAGTTGATACAAAAGTTTAAAAAAAACACATGTTAAAACACTTTTTGCAATTCAATCCAAGTGTACGTTGCGCGACTTGTGTTGGTCATGTGGCACTGAAACAAACATGATAAACGACATAAATTGTAACATAACACATCAAAATACAACATACAACACACAGAAAGTTATAAACAAACAACAAGAAAAAAAATCGAAGATAAAACATATTTTTCGTAACAAGAAACATGTCAAATCGCTACAAAAATGAAAAGATTTCCTTTCGGAACAAATTTGAAACTCAAAAATGTACGCTCTCCCAGCTTTGAAAGTAGCTGGATCGAAGCTGGGGATGCGCGAACCTCGATTCAGCTTCGGACGAGCCTAGCGGAATCTCGCCCCCAATTTCTCGTTTCCTCAAGCTTCGATCCAGCTACGAAAAAAGCTCAGTTTAGCTTTTTTTTTGTCTCCAGCTTCGAAAAAGCTACGATCTAAGCTGTGCTTTATTTGCTAGAATGAATTTATTTCGACGAGAGATCGTGAATGATGTGAGTTGTAGCGAATACTGCTCTGTTGACTTGGTGGGATCTTGAAACGTATGGTTATTCTGAATAGTAAATATATTTAAAAAAAGGAGTATTTTACGATGATGATTGTACACATGATTGTACAACTGTACAATCATCTACCCTTATTGTACCTTACTTATTGTTATGTTACCTACTGTTATTACCTTACGTACTGTTCCCTGACTACAGAGTGCGGGTGGGGTGCAGGTGGGGCGCAAGCCGTAAACTAGTCGTCAGCCACCCGTGAACCCACCCGCACGCTGTAGTCATTGTCACTGTACCCTGCCCTGTTGCAGTTCGAGCAGAAGGTTTTCGGTCGCGGGGTGGGAGCCGTCATCCAACAACTCGATCAAGTTCACCAGAACTTCATGCGGTAGGCAGTGTGTTACATTTATTTATTCATTTATTACTGCCGGGATCAACAATGTGACAAATATACAATGAATGTACATATGTGTAGCGGTTAGCATTGTGATGTGTTCCATGTTCCATTCAAATCGAATCGTTTTTCGAATCACAAACATGATCATGGCACGGTAATGCTAGATCCAGTTTTTTTATTTGTTTTGATTTTTTTTAACGAAAGTGATCCGGACGAATTGGTGCAGGTTTTTGCTAGGGTATGTTGAATTCTGTGAAATATATGATTGCTGGTTTGTCTCTTTCTATGAGACTTGCATTTAACAACCGCATTTTACAGATACAAGATTCTGATGATGTCCTACGACAACTACCTGCCAGAGGGCACCGATGAGAAGCGAGACACGCAGAGTGAGTGGATTGTGGATTGTGGATTGTTAATTAGTTTTTTTTTTTTGAAATCGTGAGACAGCAGAATTGATGGAACATTCCGATATTGTTTGATTAGTCATGCGGTGAAAGGTACTGTCTGCAGTAATTAGGTAATGACATGTATTTGTTGTTTGTTTCAGAAGCCATCCAGAAACTCGAGGCGATCACTCTCTCTGTGAATGAGGCGATGGGACTGCCGACCAACGATGAGCTATGCCAGCTGTATGACAGGTTCCAGGTAGGAGAGGGGGGGGGGTAGAGAGAGGGAGAAAGGGGGGGGGGGTGAGTGAGTGAGGGAGGGAGTGAGTGAGGGAGGGAGAGGGGAGAGAGAGAAACGCCCTTGTTGCAGACGCAGTTTGACGTGTTCGCGCCCGGCCGTCGTCTTATCAGGGAGGGCGAGGTTCTCAAGCAGACCAGGAAGGAGCCCCAGCCCCGATATCTAGTCCTGGTCAGTCACTGTTTGCGGATTGTAGATCCAATATTGTAATAATGATCAAATATGTTTCGTTGTTCGTTTGTTTCATGCGAACCAATTACGCTTATCCGATATTTGTGCGAGTAAAGCAAGTGGTGAAAGATATTTGTTCGAGAATCAATGTGTAAGGCTGTGTAAAAATGTAAAAGTCGTAAGTAGTATGTATTCAGTTCTCGGACGTGCTGTGGCTGTGTCGCGTGTCGTCGACCTTTGGGGGCACGCAGCCGGGTCTATTCGACATGCATCGCAGCTACGGAGTCGAGATCGAACACGTCAGAGTCAGGGTGAGCGGGAGGAAAAGGGGTTTGTTGTTGTGTGGATATCATTGGACAAATGAAAGGTCACATGGTTCGTTCTGGCTTGTTCAGGTTCTGTTTGAGAATCTAGACACCCCGAACATCCGGAGGCATCCGAAACGATCCCGAACGGAACATGGAACACATAAGGCAATGTAAAAGGAAGCTTTTATCACTTGATACGCACGAGTAGACGATGGTTGTTGATGGAGTGTTGTATTTGTCTACCGAATACTGTGGGTCAAACTACACAAGAAAGATGATGTGGCGACTGCTGCTGGTTGATGGTTAGGGGGCGGGGCTTGAAGGGGCGGGGCTTAGGCAGCCGGCGGCGGAGCCGGCTGGTTCATCTTGACGATAGCCTTGGCGGTGGGGCGGAACATCATGAACGAGCACTCGAGGTTCGCATCGACCTGCAATCGATCGATAGAGGGGGCGTGGCTTGGAGAGGCGGTACCTTCATGGTGGCGGCAGAGTTGTCGAACTGTCCACAGTAGTGCGGGGCGGAGAAGATGGTCACCATACGGCGAGACGCGAAGAACTCGTATCCGTCCTGGACGACCTGGAAGGGGCGGGGAGTCAGTGGGCGTGGTCAGAGCGCGCATCGCACCTGATGAGCGCGAGCGACGAGGTCGATCTCGAGCTTGGTGCACATGTCGACCACCACATCCTGTCCGAAGATGTACGACACTCCGCGAGTGTTCGCCTGCCATCCCTTGACCCACGGATCCGGATCGGACCTGCAAGAGGAATGCGGTCAGTGGAAGCAGCGAGTGGCGACTGACCAGAGGATATCGATTCCCATGGAGGGGTTGGGCGGGTCCTGGGGACGCGGCAGGGAGCGGAGCTGGTCAAAGTGCACCAGCTGGGGCGACAGACCTCCGTGCATGCACAGGATCTTGGAGGCGATAAGTCCGCACAGCGGCATCCAGTTGAAAGTGTCCTGGAACGCGTTCCACAGACGGATGCTCTTGTAGCGGCGGTTGCACTCCTCGTAGAAGCCGTACACGCGGTTGATCGCCGGGCACTCGTGGTTGCCGCGCAGCATGAAGAAGTTCTCCGGGTACCTAGACGGTAGAGGTAGAGTACAGTAGGCAGAGTAGAATCCACGGTACTCACTTGATCTTGTAGCAGAACATGAGGCAGATGGTCTCGATGTTCTGGCGTCCGCGATCCACGTAGTCTCCCAGGAACAGGTAGTTGACATCGGGCGGGAAGCCGTTCTTGTCGAAGATGCGCAGCAGATCCGAGAACTGTCCGTGGATGTCTCCGCACACGATGATTGGCGCCTCCACCTCCACCAGAGAGCTCTGCGCCATGAACACAGTCTTGGCCACGAAGCACAGCTTCATCAGCTCATCCTCCGAGATCTAGAGAGAGCGGGGGTTATTGGTAGCAGCGAGTTATCGATCGATATCGCGCCACTGGTGAGTGGCTAGCTATCGCGGAGGAGGCGCGTACCGAGTGAGTGAGCCTGCCGCCGGCCTGTCCGACGTTGAGCAGGCGGTGCATGAGGTTGTCGATATCCATCTCCGCCATGGCTGAAGGGGGAGAAGGGACCGAAGTGCCGACTGGGCAGGGCGGCCCGCTTATGTACCGAAACTCACCGGCAGGCTAAGCGAGTGCGCACGCAAATGAGGACAGGGAGATGGCGAGGCAAGGATGATGAGGAGGCAAATGAGGGAGGCGCTGATTGGCACGGGGCACGCACAAATGACGGGCGGGAGGAAAATGCACGTGGACGGTGGGTTCGTCTTATCGATTTGTTTCAGATGGGAGTGAGCGAGGAGTACGACAATCTGTGCTTCATCACCAGCAAAGTCAAGAGCTTCGCCGTCATATTCGAGTGGGTTGGGCTCCAGGGTCCTATCGCGAGAAAATTAATAGTTTCAAGCGTATTACTGTTTTGCTTTTTTGTTGATACATATTTGATCCAGTACACCATGTGTACCACGGAAGAGAGGGAGAGAGAGAGAGAGAGAGAGAGAGAGAGAGAGAGTTTTCCGTTGCAGGACAGCGAAGGAGGCGTCATCGTGGCTGACGGCGATCAAGACTGCGGCAGCGGAGAGGAAGCAGCACAAGGCGATCAAGAACGCCGCCATCGAGAGGGAGCGGCGACAGAGTGTGGTGGGTGGAACACGCATGTTCAAGATGCTACTTCGAGTATTCGTTTATAAAAGGACACTTGAGTTTTGATGATTCACGTTTCAGTTCCCGCCCGGAATGGACGTGATAGTATGTGCTTGCCATATTGTTTGCCATTTGTGTATGATAGCTTTCGGGAGGGATTGGGTTCTCCTTGCTTGTGCCACTCTTGTCCACTCTCATGTCTATGTTGCAGTCGCACACTCCCGGCCTGCCCGCCTCTCCCTCTCCCCTGTTCATGAAGGCGCGTCGCTCGCAGCTCGACCAGCTGACGGAGAGCGGCAGCGGCGACGGCACACCCGCCACCGACACCCCGCCGGAGACGCCGGTGAGTGGGGTTCATGGTGTACGCGCATTCGCTGAAGTAGCGGTCAGTCTCTTCGAAACTCTCTTCGATACTGACTTCGAAACGCCTTCGAAACACGACCAAACTGCGAAGGCGTTTCGAAGGGGCTGTTTCGAAGAGACTGACCACACCTTGAGTATCTGTGGTGTTTTGATAAAACACATGTTTTGCAGGTGGACGACTCGCATCTCTCGACTCCGATCGGAGAGTACAACCCGGACAGTGAGCCGCCGAGTCGCAAGACCAGCAAGAGTGAGTGGATTGTTTATTTGTTTGGTTTTCATCTACTAGATGTATGTTTCATTGCTTCGCAGTTTGTATTGAGAACTTCGTGCATCTAATTGAACTCTCTGTTCCTTGACTTCTGTTCGCTACAATGTTTGTTAGTTATTCATATATCAATCGATATCACTCGATAACAGGCTTTCCCCTTTCAGAGATGCTGGTTTCCGAGAAGGTGCAGCCGGTGTGGATACCCGATGATGCTAGCAGCCACTGTCTCATGGAGGGATGCAGCACGGTACGAGGGTTACGGTAGCCAGGGGTACTGTACTTGCGGTATGGAATACGGTAACTGATCGTGTCGATTCAGGTATTCAGCTGGACGAACCGCCGACACCACTGCAGAGACTGCGGATGGGTGAGTTAAGACGATGACAATCGATAATCAATCGATATCCGTTCCAGTTGATATGCGCATCGTGTAAGGGCTACGCTCCCGTGCCGAAACTGGGATTCGCCAAGAATATCGTGTGTCCAGAGTGCTACGAGAAGATCGAACAACAATGTGAGCACATTTTCTCAAACATCTTTTCATACAAGTTGCATTATACATGTTTTATTGGAATGAAAACGAGGCGTAGAGTGGGTGTGGAATTTCGATGTGTGACGTGGCTTGTCAACCCTTGTCCTCTGCTTATGCAGTGGCCGACATGGGGAGAGTGAGGGTCTGGGCGGCTCCGGCCACAGCGTTGAACGCGGCAGTCGCGTCAGCCTGGTCGGCAGGGGCGTCAGCGAACTGGATGACCAGCTTGTCCTCCTTCGGGGCTCCGGCAGTGCGGGTGATCTCGAGAGCAGTCGTCGCTCCAGGCTCGACGAAACCGAACACCGGCTTCACCTTGTACTCGTTGTTGTTCGACGACTTGATCTGCAATGAGCCGGCTCAGGAGATGTCGCCCAGATGACTTGCACTCACCTTGAAGCAGACCTTGGCGGCTCCTCCGTTGACGAGCATGTGGGAGGAGGTTCCTCCGGAGGCGGGGACGGTGCACGCGGGAGGGTCAGCGGTCAGGGTCGACATGGTAGATGACGGGAGATGAGACGATGCTGCGATCTGCCTGCCACACTGCTGCCGCCGCCTTTTTGTACGAGTCGCGTGCACGCTAATGTGTAATGATAATGAGCCAAGTTAGGCAGCCGCGCGAATTAGGCTAATCCCGGCGCAAATGACCGGTCAAATTAGGCAAATGTGTGTGTGTGTAGTTTGACCGCAATGAGATTTGTGTATTGCGTTTTGATTGTGTTCGATTTTCGCATTAGTGACTGTAGGGTATGACATAGCTATATCATCACAGCAAAGAGTGTGTGATACAGGTGAGTTTTACAGACCTCGAGTTCCGGTGGGGGTTTAGAACGATGTAGAGTGCTCCTTTCACAAATGTGTTTCAGACCTCGAGGGAACTCTATTTCCCAAGTCGATTCTTTTGACGACCGCAGATGGAGAGTTGAAGGTGGCTGTGTGCAACGACAGAGGAAAGGGCAGGGAGAGCAAGGTGAGGGAGAGAGAGAGAGAGAGAGAGAGAGACAGAGAGAGACAGAGAGAGAGAGAGAGAGAGAGAGAGAGAGACATAGACACACACAGAGAGAGAGAGAGAGAGAGAGAGAGAGAGATGGAGGGAGAGAGAGAGAGAGAGAGAGGTGGGTGAAAAGAGAGAATGTATTTTAGCACCGCACCCTGTGTGACCCGCCATCTCTCTTCTTCCCTCCCATGCAGCGCGGACTCAAGAGGTGTGTGGGGAAATCTTCGTAGAGGTTGTAAAGTACCTATAAGTACCTGTAGTTGTGAGCTTGTGATTTTTGACGCAGATATTCTTTGGCGTTTATAGCTCTTTTGCTTATTCTCCCTCACGGCCTCATGGTGTCATAAATTAGTGGTAACGCTCTCGTTTAGCATGATCTTTGTCTAACCGCCCTCATGTGTTTCATGAAATGTGTGGTGTGGAACTCATTTGCGGATTTGTACATGTTTATCGAACTATTATTATTAGTTTAATATACGATTATATCAAACAGAAAGCACCAATATGAGATCAGCGAGGTCCATTGCGCTTTGGAAAGAGAGCTCGACATCGAATATATCAATGCGAGACAGATCGTCGCGTGCCCATTGGTTCTTCTTGAGTGACCTTGTTACCTAGTCCTGCCAGAGGAGTCTTCTTCCAGCCAGTAGACGGGAAGTTGCTCGAGAAACAGTCATCGTCATCTTCCTCGCGACTAAAATCAAACATTTGTTTGTTTGGTTTTGCTCAATTGCGACAACATTACAAACGACTACTTATACTTATCTATTTGGACTCACTTGATGATTCGGAATGACAGGGTGGTTCTGCCGGTTGAGAGAGGATGCGACTTCTTGACGACATTCGTGAAGAGACGCGAGAGCTCCTGCAATAGAAAGGTAGAATGAGAGACTCGTAATAAACGACTGGATGATCAATTCAGAGGTTATCACCCCTTCCCTTCCATAGCAGACTAGGACAATATTGTAATAACAAAGATTTATCTCATCAACGGAGAGGCCCCGTTCCTTCCCGGGCGCCCGAGGACAAGGCTTTCCTACCTTCTGCGCATTCTCCTTTCCTCCCTTTGGGTGCTTCACAAACGCATCCAAATCGATCTCGCACACGTTTATGCGACGAACCACTGAACCACACTGTTCAGATTTGTGCAAAATTACTACATTACGAATAATTTTACAAGACGAATAACTCACGTCCTTTACAGCCCACGTCCTCTGCGGCAGTGCGGATGGAGATGAGAGTAGAGAAGGACATTGGAATGTGGTGTGGTAGCTATCCAGAGTGGCCTTATAAGGAACCCAGTTGTAATGAGAATCTGACGACAGAGTGCTAGAGGAAGAGTGGACTCTGTCATCTGTTGTAAACCGACAGATCACAACGCCGATTGCGTAACCTGCGGCATGGTAGCAGAGGACATGATTACGAGAATCTTTTCTTTCGTATTCGTACATATGATACAACCTCTAGAATAGTGATATTGATTGACTTTTTCCATATATAGATTTAAAAAATGCCTACACATTTCGTTAATAACTCTGACTTGATCAATATCACAATATCGATAAACCCAATAGACATAATTGAACGATGTAGATATCAATATATATGCAGGTTTTTAGTATTCCCTTTTATTTCCATATGTTTTTTTTCCATAGTCTTGTAGTTGAACCGAACAACAATGTGTACCGTGATCTTACTCCATTACTTACTTTCATAATATTACTCCATAATCTTACTCCATAATCATACTCCATAATCATACTCCATAATCATAATACATTCCCATAATCTAGCTCTTTGCAGGATGAACATCGAGGCGCGCCTCCGCAGACAGGGCATCGTCTTCGGAAAGGTCTACCAGAGGAGCGAGAAGAAGTACGCACATTTCCTTATGATCATGTTTGGTAGTTGGTGGTGTTGTAGATCTCAACTAACATCTAACATGTTTTATTGATTGTTATGGTTAGCTGGGATTGTCGCAACTCTTGTGAGAGCAAGAAGAGAGCTGGATCCGGGATATTTGAGTGATGTACTTACTTCGTGCTAGTCTGCTGCATTTTGCATGATATCAATTGTTTTCTCATGTCGCATGTTGCAGGGGCAAGAAGAACGCGGAGAGTGTGCGCTACGCGGAGCTCACCGACGGAATGGTACTCAAGTTCTACAAGGCACAGTTTGTGAGTACCGATTTTCTGATTTGTTCCGCTTGATATACATTCATATATAGTTCGATGCTCACAATAAGTTGCGCGCGGTGAGGTAGATCAGAGGAAGACGAAGAGCCAGCCCGCGGCAATAGCGCGCAAAACGACAGATGCAGACGGTTATGGCTCTGTATTTCAAACTGCATGCGAGGTAGATCGAAAACTATCCCTCTGACGCAGGCTATATTTATAAACTACTCGTGTTTTCTCGTTATTACGGATTCTTTCAAATTGTTACGATGTATTGTGCTTGAAACTTATCAGGGGAAGTTATCAGCTAACCAAACATATTTCAATGTTTCCTATGATGCACATGTTAAGTACTCAACACGGTAATAAACTATTTATTTAATCCTAGACCATAAAGCTGGGTTTTGAACACGGTTTTTCGTTTTATAAAATTACTGTATGTACAGTATTATATTTTCCTAATACCGTATTTGTATACCGTATACCGTATTGGTAGGACGAGGACGCGGTGGAGCAGCACGTGATCTACGGATTCGAATTGGAGGAGGAGGAGCTGGACAATGGAGGGACTGTGTTCAGACTGACACACAGGTGGGGGAGAGGGAGGGAGAGAGAGGGGGAGGGAAGGAGGGAGAGAGAGAGGGTGGGAGAGAGAGAGAGAGAGAGATAGAGATTCCCTTGCAGAAACCAGATCCGCACCGACCGCAAGGACTGTCAGATTGTATTCCGCGTGAAACACGCAAAGATGATCAATAAGTGAGTTTTTGAAAATAATTTGTAAACTTGTTATCTGTTTCAAATGTTTACTCGACGCTTTTTGGTAGAATGTAGACATTTTAGTGTACTACTGTGTTTCGATAGATCTGGAATACTGATAAGGTTAGTGGCGTATTCCAGGTGGTCGGAAGCACTTCACGAGGGTCTCAAGGCCGAGTGATGTCTTCTCCGTCTACTCTCTTTCTCTCTCTCCCTCTTCCTCCACCCACCGCATTTGTTCCATCCCCTGTCCGCCCCGGCCACACTGAGAAACTCATACTCGATTACTGGTACGCTTCCGCCTATTCCCTGTGAACTCGTTGGTATGTTTGTAATTGTACTAGTCTTTTGCAGTTTCCTCATTTTGATACAATCCTCTTGTACGCAAGCTGTTCCCCTCACCCCTCAATATCTGACCATTTGTGATTTGCTCATAATGTGATAGCAGCAGAGATATATGTGTGTTTTATATACATTTGTATATTTTATGTTCTTTCGCGAAAGTTATAAACTGTTTGTACGGAATCGTCACTTCTGGGAGTTTGAGAAGATTCGGTCCCGTCCATTTGGGAAAGTTGTTTGTGGCCCTGTCATTTCATAGCTGTGCCACTCGGGGTGTAGTCTTCTCTTCTGTCTTCCTTGCCTCTCTCCTCCTCCTCCTCCTCCTTCCTCTCTGCTCCTCCTGCTCCTGCTCCTCCTGCTCCTCCCACCATGGATCTACCTCCGGCTGCGGCCGAGGTGGAAAACGAGGACATCTACCACGGCCTCCTGCCTAGGTATACGGTAAAGTACCGTACCCCGCTATCACCTGTTACAGGGAGGACATTGCCGCTCTGCTCAAGATGAACGGCGACTTCATACTGCGACTGTCAGAGGTGTACTTGGTAGTACTGTACTTTGTAAATGGGTTACTGTAGGACGACCGTTGTCAATACGGTCCGCTGGATCAGAAACATCCGCGAGTGCTCATCCTTTCCCTGTTCATCTCCCCAATCCCAGCCGGCATGAAGGGAGACGAGTCCCGACACGGAATGGTGAGGGGTACTGTACCTACAGTATGCTCATTACCGTATACCTAGTTCAAACACTACAAGATCTCGGATGTGGCGGGGAGGTATACGGTGGACTATAAGAGGGACTACCCAACGGTGAAGGAGCTGTTGGAGAAGCACATGCACCTCCTGCCTCTCGACGAGAACGTGAGTTACTGTATTTTGAATTTGGTCTACTGTAGTCTGGGATACTGTACATTGAATTTCCAGCTAAAAGAGAGCGTTCCGATGACGCCGATTGGCCGGCAAAAGTGGGAGCTGCTACACGAGAACATCTCCAGGGACAAGAAGCTCGGCGAGGGTACGGTGGGGGTACTGTACTGGGTACTGTAGGCGGTGTTTGGGTTACTGTACTTTCAAAATGAGGCAGGTGCGTTCGGTGAGGTGTGCAAGGGTCGACTGCGGCGGACGGGGAGTCGATGCGACGAGATCGACGTGGCGATAAAGGTGGCCAAGGCGACCGCCATGAACAAAGAGAAGGTATACGGTAGATTGAATCTGGAGTACTGTACGTTGAATTTTCACAGATCAAGGAGGTGATGAACGAGGCGCGCATCATGCGCAACTTTGATCATCCCAACGTCGTCAAGATGTATGGGGTGGCGGTGTTCAAGGAACCACTCATGATCGTCATGGAACTGGTGACGGGAGGTGCGAGACTCTCTCTCTCTCTCTCTCTCTCTCTCTCTCTCTCTCTCTCTCTCTCTCTCTCTCTCTCTCTCTCTCTCTCTCTCTGAACACCTCCTCTCTCTCAGGCGCTCTCGACGACTACCTCAAAAAGAACCAGACGACGTTGGAACAGCGCACCGCCATGGCCATGGGTGCGGGTAACTGTAGGGTTACTGTACTGTACATTGTATTTTGTATTTCAGGTGCCGCGTGGGGTGTGGAGTATCTGCACCACAAGAAGATGATCCATCGAGATCTGGCCGCCAGGAACTGCCTCTTCAACAACGGAGTGGTACGCTCTCTCTTCTTTCTCTTCCCTCCTTTTTTCCTCTATACTGATCAGGCTAGGGTTAGCCTTATCCACATTCTTTTCATACCTATTATCGTACTTATTGTCGTTAATCTCTCTTGCCGTGAAATGAACACATTCATATCTCTTTTCAGTGCAAGATCAGTGACTTCGGTCTAACGCGGGAGGGCACAGAGTACATAGTGCGAGTGGCGACGAAGCTGCCGATTCGATGGCTCGCCCCCGAGACCATCCGAGGCCTCACCTACACACCCAAGAGCGACGTGTGGAGCTTCGGAGTGCTCGGTACCACATCTCTCCTCCTTCTCCTCTCTCTCTCTCTCTATCCCTCACCTCTCTCTTTCAGTGTGGGAGATCTTCTCGAACGCCGAAGAGCCCTACACTGGTCTCAAGTTCGCCGAAGTCAAGGTATCACAACACATTGTACAAAGTTCAAAATGCAAAACACAAACTTCAGGAGGGAGTGCTCTCCGGGTTGCGACTGCGTTTTCCGGACTACGTGCCCGACACGATCAAGTTCGTCATACAGGTAACTACCGTAACCCACCTACAGTACTCATTCACCTACCGTATGCCTAGGAGTGCTGGCTGGAGAAGGCCTGTGATCGGAAATCGATGAGGGAAGTCGTTTGTGCACTGGAGAAGATCACTGGACTGCGGGCTGAGAAGGGGAGCGAGAGACGGGAGGAGATCGAGTTGGAGTGAGTGGAGAGAGAGGGAGGGAGGGAGGGAGGGAGGGAGAGAGAGGGGGGAGAGAGTTCGTTCAGCATCTGCCAGACTCCGAACGCGGACGACGAGAAAGTCGATAAGGTGAATACGTCTTCTGACCTGGTTTCGAATGATTTCGAGTTTCGACTTTTGTATTGACATCCCCACATAGTCGCGTCGAAAGTTCGCGATGTTTTGTTGGGGGGTTTGACAATGTCATTTGCTTGTGAGATAACGGGATGATTGAGGCGTCTCGCGAGAAGCGCTCTCGTGAGGTGCGATCGAAGGAGCCTTCGAAAGAGGCTTCAAAAGAGGCATCTAAGGAGGCTTCGAAGGAACAGGTGCAATCGCCTATTGTGTCTCCCGCCAATTCCAAGAAACAATCCAAGGAGCCCGCGCACAACAAGGGTGCGTCCTTCCTCCCTCCCTCCCCTCCTCTCTCCCCCCCCCTCTCTCTCTCTCTCTCTCTCTCTCTCTCTCTCTCTATTCCCTCTTGCAGAGAAGAAGAAGCTTTTCAAGAGGGAGAAGAAGAAGAGTGCTCGCAGCAAGCAGTCCAAGGAATAGTCCCCTTCTTACAATTTCTCATCTACTTACAAATCTCTTAACGAATTATTACAGACAAGCCTTCGTCTTAGAATCACACATCTTTAACCGCCCTTAGATTAGAGAATTAGCACGATTATCTTGCTTAGAATAAATACTTCAATTTGCATAATGGTAAATAGATCTAGCGTGGTCACGTGTTTGTCATTAGCCACGTTTCACAGTTTGCAGTAATCAGAAATCGGCGTCGAATACCGGGCAAAAATATTTTTCCACATAAATTTTTCCACACTAGAAAATATGAGATCATATCAGATCGGAACAAAATGGAACACATGAGCTTGACGATATGAAAACGACTGATATGTAATCGGGAATAATCGAGAACAACTGATCTGGCTACAACAAAACAAACAATATATCACAAAATCAATGAAATCGATATTTCGATCGATCATATGGTGTCGAGGTTGATGGAGTTGCTTAGGGCGGGGTTGTAGTCGACCTCGTCGTTCTTATCCGTGTTGAATACGTTCACCTGAAATCGATCGATATTTGCGGGGGCAGAGACTGACATTGAATATTGAATATTGATTGCATTTGCAATGATTCAGTGATCGGTTAGGTTTTTCTTAGCGTTTGATACTCGCAACTCCCTTGGTCTCCAAATTCAAACGAAAAAAACGATAGCTGCTCAAAATCCCGTCGATCTAGATTAGTTATGCAAAAGTGGAAAAGACATACTTTTGAATCGTTCCGTTGGAGCGTTTCAACCGAGGAATCTACGTTCGAAAGGCTTTCCATACGCTTCTAAAATACGTGATTAAAAAACAGTACTGTAGAAACACTCATAAAATAAAAGATTAAACTATTTTTCTATGCGTCAAGATGGATGAGAGGATCAGAGATCAGAGGAGAGCTGCAAGCGGTGTAGTGTAGATCGAAACTAGCTTTTTTCATGTGTTCTATATATATGAATTTATGATATATCCCAGGGATGAGAAATTATATGACGTTTCGACTCGCGTTTCTTTTCGGGGTCTCCTCCCGAATTCTCTCCAACTGGGAGTGAACAGGACCCGGATGCAATGCCTTCACGCGGTTCTCGAACTGAAATAGGGACAACTCTCTCTCTCTCTCTCCCTCTCTCCCTCCCTCTCTTCCCCTCCCTCTCTCCCACCTGTTCCATCGTCTCTGCTCCGCTCTCCTGTCCATGGGTTGACTTCATCGAGTCTGTGGCAGAAGCAGTAGTCGCATCGTCCGTATCGCCCTATTTACAATCTATAGTCTTATGAATGTTACGCATTTTTACCTTCTTCACGAGAATCGGCTTGTCCGCGACTTTTTTATTCGAGAAAGGCGTGCCCTTCTTGCTGAAACAGGGAAGTGTGGAGAGAGAGAGAGAGAGAGATAGAGAGAGAGAGCGATAGAGAGAGAGAGAGATAGAGAGAGAGCGATAGAGAGAGCGATAGAGATAGAGCGAGAGAGAGAGAGAGAGAGAGAGAGAGGACCCACTCGTTCGCCTGGTTGTAGTGGTCCCTCCGCCGCTGCTCGCTCGCCCGCTGCTCGTTCCGCTCATTGTTGATGCGGCGACATCTGAACAGCTCTGATTCTCTCGAGACGTGAAGAAAACGCTTGGCACATTTTGAAACTTGAAAAAAAAACTTTCACGCAACTGACAACTACAACGCGTAAGCAAAATGAATTGACAGTTGTTTTGTTAGTTGTAGGTTCAAAAAAAGAGCGATGACTCATAACAACAACACAAGCAAAATGACCAGTTGTAGCCTTCAAGACTTCAAGTAGTTTGTTATTTTTTATAAGTATGTCTCACTTGAGCATCCAGATGGCTGTGGTGATGGTGGCGACGGAGACGACGACGACAACAAGGACAAGGACGGAGAAGAGCTGCAAGGGGGAGGGAGGGGATCAAGGGATGTCAACAAGGAGGGGAAACGACCACGCACTCTCGTGCATATTTATATCACATTTTTGTACGTCCGGTGTCCGGTGTGGTCAAGTGGTGTCAACGCGGATCTCACAACTATGCCCTACCGAGAATCAGGACGATTCAGCCAAAAGAGCACACGAGACACGACGCACTCTCACATTGTGTCCCTTTTCCGACAGACAATTCAGAAGGGCGTTGTACATATATCATGAAAATCTATACAAAATGACATTGAATTACGCCCACTGACTTCGCCCGCTACACCGCAACTGAGGATATGGACAATTGAACAAAGACAAACCAGTCTATTTGAAATTGAATCACACCAAACACAAATGAGAAAGTCACGAAGTTTTGGCTCACCTCCTGACTCATCCCGAGAATCACCAGCGATTTCGCCGCAATCGCCGAGCCATTCTGGAAACATTACAATAATTACATTACGAGTTGTATGGACAACTAGTACAAGAAATTGAACGAACAGTACAAAACGACAAATAAGTAATCGCACAAAAATCAAAACAAAAAAGAAGACTCACGCCAGGCTGGTTGTCGTAGTAGGAGGAGGTCGAAGTAGAGGGTTCATCTCCAGACTGCATATCTGGAAGACGCGGCCGCTCGCCAAAGGCCGCCACTGAACAACTGAGCTGACCGTATGCCGCGGGGATAAGATAGTGATATATAGGCATGTGTGTCGCAACGCAGCGCGTGCGTCACAAGCCCTCACAAGTCGGATCTGGCCGGATCTCAAGCCCTGATCCGTGGATGAGCGAGAGAGCCGGCCAAATCTGACTCCGCTGCACCGCTGCGGTTTAATTAAACTGATTGGAGGAGCGTTCGACAGCAAAACGCGGGGCGGCGGACAGTGCGTGAGGGGCTAATAGAGAGTGAGTGAGTGTGATACCGCAGCGGTTAGAGAGTGTGGGGAAACGAGAGGGCGCGAGGTGGGTGAGGCGCTAAAAGCTGACTGCCATGGCAATGCGAATCGCTACAATAAGCAGAGGAGGAGGAGGAGAAGAGAGATACGCAGAAACCCTAATTGCATCATTATAACTAGGTTGCAGGAATAACGTGACTTCACACGTTCGTAAAAAGAACATTTTCATGTGCTGGAAAGTTGACAGATGATGAGAAATTAGTTTCGGAGTGATTTGCGTGTCTGAAAAGATGGTACCAAGCCGCTGACAGCTGGGAAAAGGACAGTCGCGAGAGAAGCAGTGTCAGCGGACGGTCGGCAGAGGTGCATCCTCCCTCTCTCCCTCCTTCCCTCTCTCCTTCCCTCTCTCCCTCTCTCCCTCCCTCCCTCCTCCCTCCCTCTCTTCCTCCCTCTCTCTCTCCCTTTCTCTCCCTCTCTCCTTCCCTCTCTCCCTCTTTCCCTCCCTCCCTCCCTCCCTCTTTCCCTCTCTTCCTCCCTCCCTCTCTCTCCCTTTCTCTCCCTCTCCCTCTCTTCCTCCCTCCCTCTCTCTCCCTTACTCTCCCTCTCCCTCTCTCCCTCCCTCTCTCCCTCTCTCCCTCCCTCTCTCCCTCCCTCCCTCCTTCTCTCTCTCTCAACTCTCTCTTCCAGATGCCCCCGAAAAGCTCGACTCCGGGCAAGGATAAAGACAAGAAGGAGGAGAAGAAAGAGGAGAAGAAGGAAGAAAAGAAAGAAGAAAAGAAGGAGGAAAAGAAGGAGGATGAGAAGAAGGACGCTGCTCCCGCCGCCGCCGCCACAGGCGCCAAAAAGAAGACCGACAATGCCGATAACGTACTGTAGTAGTCTACCGTATACCTCATTAATTTAACCTACCGTATATCCAGGCGTACGACTACCTAGACGGCAATGAGGACAACCTATCGGATAATGAGGAAGAAGAGGGGAATGAGACGAATGCGACCAAGGGACAGGAGGGGGCAACGGCGGCGGAGAAAGAAGAGGAGGAGAAGGAGGAGGAGAAGGAGGGGGAGACAAAGACCGCCACCAAGGAGAGCAAGATGGAGAAGGAGAAGGAGAAGAAGGAGGACAAGGAGGATGAGGAGAAAAAGAAGGTGGACGAATCGAAGAAGAGCAGCGATAAGGAGAAGGATAAGAAGGAGGGCGATGCGGATCAGAAACACAAGAAGGTCTACCAGCCACTACAGTTCTCTGCCGATCGACTCCTCAAGAAGACGGTACTATGATGCATACCGTATATCGCACACCTTCCGTATTCTAGAAGCCGCCGAGGCGCGATGTGACTCCATCTCGCGAGCCGTGCCGAGAGAAGCCGCCGTCGAAGAAGCAGAGTAGGTATACGGTAGACTACCGTACACCCAGCCTGATTCAGGTCGGCCGCCCGGCAGTAAGCGGAAGAAGAATCCGCCGAAGAAGAAGAGCGAGAAGAAGGAGAAGAAGGAGGAGAAGGAGGAGAAGGAGAAGGACGACGAGGGGAAGTCGAACAAGAAACTCAAGAAGTCCGCCAAAGCACGCCCCAAGAAGACGGCTATGGGTGGGTTCATCTTTGTTTATTTGTTTACTCTTGCATTTTCAGAGAAGAAGAAACCGCGAGAAGCAGCCGGTAGCAGTGGCAGAACCGACAATTCCCTGGGTATTCTGATATACCCTGATTATCGACTGAATATCGATTATTTGCAGATAGACGCGACATGAAAAAGGAGGTTCGCGCACTGCAGCGCATTCTCGACAAGGCCGAGCGCAAGTACTTTCCGTGAAGCCCCGCCCACACATGTCCCGCCCCCTCCCCATACTTACAAAACTACTTATATTAGCGACAATTACGTTTAAACAAACCCAATCATATCGCGGTTTCTTACAATTGAGGTGACGAATATATAGTGAGTGTGAGAGATTAGATGATGTCAGAGTGAGATGATAAAGAGAGTTCGACTGCAAGTGGTGTGTTCTCTTTTCTATCAATGGTTTCCTCAATGGCAAATCTCTGCACAGTTTAAAAAAACACGGAATCCTCATTCACACACACCAAACACGAATAAAAACAATCATTTATCACTTTTTGCTATTGGAGATAAATCGATCAAAATACAACGCATCATCATCATCATAATCATTCAATCAGGACATAAAAAGCCGGCGACTCTCTTTGCTCGAGCGACCGACAAGAAAAAAAAAACAATCAGAAGACAGAGGGACACTCAGAATCCATCTCATAATTATAGTTAAAAATATCAAAATAAATACCGTAACTTCTGTTCTCAACGATTGACTGGGTCAACACAATCATGTGGGCGGGTCAAAAGGGGGCGGGACATGGCCGGCTACCGTACTCTTCTCAAAGAGTACCGTACACCGCCTACGGGGGCCAATATGCGCTACGTGCATCACTGGGGGTGGGTGGGGACTCTTTGGGCTGCGAGAAAGGGATGAGTTCTCTTTGGAGAGACACACGACACCAACTTGTCAATATGCAAATATCGACAAGCCAGGAGATTAGTAGTAGAATAAAAACACGCGAATTGACTGAGTGTGAGTGTGAGGGCCGTATATACACAAGGGGCGTCGTCAATCCACTGCCATGGTACAGAGAGGGGGGCGGGGCCAGAAGGGGCGGGACTGTCATTCAGAGGACAGAGAAAGGGTGAAGAGAGAGAAAGCACGCTGGGGCGGCGACACGCGACGTGGCCTGAAAGAGACAAGGTGAGCTTCGTGGGTGGTCTTTTCGTGGGTGGTCTCTCCCCAAATGGTCCCTCGTCCGCTCCACTCACCTCTCGCCACACTCGCCGCGCCAATGAGATATCATCATGTGAAAAGGGTGATAGTAGACAGATGTGTCTCGTCTTCGTCTCATCTACGAGAGAATATGCTGCGCCGATCCCTTGACGGCGGTCGACCCGAGCCGAAGCGCGGCCGTCGAACCGGACATCAGACCCGAAGAGGCCAGCGTCGTGGGGCCTGCAACAACAAATACGTAAACACAAATAGGTAGCTAGTAAAAGTAGACCAAGGTAACCCACCTTCCAAGTTCTCGGTGTCCAAGGTAAACACACAAAAAAAGCTACTACCTACTATCTAGTAAACCAGTAACCCACTCACCTTCCAAGCTCTCGGTGCCCATTCCCTCGGCCCTCCCGCCGGGCGGGCAGGGCAGCCGTCTCCGGAGCCACTGGTGCTTGAGAGCCTGCTGCGGAGTCATCCGAGTCTCCGGATCCCAGTCCAGACAGCGCCGCAGAAAGTCGATGAACAACTCGTCGCCCTATAATGTCAATATGAATAATGATAGAGGTAAAGGTATCCCCACGATTCAAGAGAATCAGTATGAACAATCGATAAAGGTAAAGGTATCCACCCGATTCGAGAGATTTCTGAGGATGAACAACGATACCAACACAAACTGATGCTTTTGCAGTTTGAACGCACAAATGAAGACCACCCAAGAAGTCTGACCTGGTTCTTGAGTGCCGTGGCAAAGGGTCTGCTGCCGGGCGGGCCGCGCATCTTGCCGCGCTTCGACCGAGCACCCGACAGAACCACGTTGCCGTCAGGCATCTGCGTCAACGTACAGTACCTGAAACGCAGCGATACAGTAACCAACTAGAGTACAGTAACCCTAAATACCGTACCTCGGGTATCCCTTGCTGGAGATGAAGGTGCGGGCGCGCTTGGCATTCTCCAGAACCTTGGCCTGCGGCATGCCGAGAAGCTCAATGATGAGGGCGAGCTGAAATAATGCAATGATGAATCAATAAATCGATAATCAATCGATAATCAATCAACAATCACTACCGTACCTGATCGTGCTCGTCCTCTCCGGGCAGGAGGGGATAGCCAGTGAGCAGCTCGGCAAGTATACATCCCAGTGACCACATATCGATCGGCATTCCGTACTTGGCTCCGAGGATCACTGCGAAACACATCATTAGATCAAAACACAAACACCCAAAACACAAGCACCCAAAACACAAACTACTCACCCTCGGGAGCGCGGTAGAAGCGCGACTGAATGTACGTGTAGATGCGCTGGTCGTCAAAGCACGACGAGCCAAAGTCGATCACCTACAACAAGAACGTCATAATCGATAAATCGATAAATCAATACCTTGATGCCGCTCCTGCCCTGTTGCTTGAGGAGCACGTTCTCGGGTTTCAAGTCGCAGTGGATCAATCGGTTGCGGTTCAACAGCTCCAGACATTGCAGCATAGAGTAGGCAAACTTGCGGACCAGCTGAAAGGGATGGAGGTAATCTCTCTCTATCTCGATCTATTTATCTATCTCTCTCTCCATACCTGGAGGCTGAATCCCTGGAACTTGTTCTTCTTGATCAGCTCGTAGAGATTGATGTTCAACAGCTCAAACGTGATGCACTTGTGGTTTCGGAATGTGAAGTAGTCGAGCATGTGGATGATGTTGTGCGAGCCGTCACTGTCCTGTCGCCGGAGGTGGTCCTGAACGCGTTACGTTACAACTGTTACGTTTCATTTGCTACATCCCCATAAACCCCACCGCAGTCTGCCTTTGGCTCGGGGCGACACTATTGATTCGCATATATTCTCTCCTCGTCCCTCTCTCTCTCTTTCTCTCTCAGCCTCTCCCACCACTCTCTCTACTACTGGCTGCTGTGACATTGACTCGCAACAGAGATAGAGAGAGAGCCCAACTTGGCAGACCAATCTCAACTCTCATCATCTGTCTCCCTCTGTTCCAAACATTGAGCAAATCCCAATCAACAAGCACTATCAACAAATGACACACTAGTACGAGCAACATTTCAGCAAACATTTAAAAATGCAGACATCTCGCGTAAACATTACATTCCCGCATTCACACACTACTACTCTCTCTCTCTCTCTCTCTCTCTCTCTCTCTCTCTCCCTCTCCCTACTCCCCAGATTACTAAGCGGAAATCTCCCTCCTGCCTTTCCTTTCACGCTAATATCCGCCTGCATTCACAGAATCCCCCACACATAATCCGCGAATGAGGAACCAAGGGAACCAGGGGAACCAGTGGAACCAGTCGACCCACCAGTATGCGAATCTCTTCGTCCGCCTGTCGGTGGAACCTCTTCTCGTTGCGCACCAGTTTGAGAGCCACGTACTGCTGGTACTTGTGGTCGTACGCCTTGATCACCTGGAAAAAAAATATAGTAAAGTAACATAACACATTGTGCAAAATACTTTTCACAATATCCATATACACTACCCAACGAGTCAAACCCAATAATTTCTTGCGTGCCAAAATTGTGATCGTAATAACATACGTTTCACCAACACATCAAATACTGCCAAGAGCAATGTGCACCAATTATACGACCTTAAAGTTGTCAATCAAGAACCAGTAATCTCACCTGTCCGAAGCTGCCCTTGCCGATCACTTTGAGCACCTCGTATCTGTAGGAGACGTGGTCGTGGGCGACCAGCAGATAGCTGCCGTTCTCGTCGTCGTAGCCACAATTGTTCGCGCCACCAACTACACCTCCTGCAATCGATAATCGATTAGTCACCGATTCAATTCGCCCCGAGTGCTGCTGCCCGTCTCATATCCATATTCTCACTTCCTAGAATCCACAGAGTGCAATGTATGCGAGAGAGGGAGAAAGAGAGAGGAGCTTCCTTTGTCCTCTCTGCCCCTGCCTGCTCACACCTTTTTCTCCCTGCCCTCTCTAGTCCACCTGCACCCAATACAATAGCCTATAGTCTCAGCCCCGTCATTTGCCAACGCTATACAAATGCAAACACGAACTCCCAGACTCCCACCCCTATCTTTCTCAGACACGCAACTTCGCAAAACCAAAATACAACGAATATCGACAACCCCGAGCCCGGCTATCCCAAAAGAGGGGAACACTGCTACACAACTTCCTACAGTACTCATCCCGCCAAACAATAATCTCCTTGACAGCAGGTAAACAAGTGCATAGATAATCACCATCTCTCTCACCCACCTCGCTTCTTCGCCTGAGACCCGACAAAATAGACCCGATTGTAGTTGAAGATTTCGTTCTGCTCATATGGCACGAGTTTCGAACCGAAAGTGGCGACCGCGTCCTCGGGCTTGAAACCCTGTAAACAACGGGGGTGTAAACAAGTAAACAAACAAACAACGCACCTTGTTGCAGGGCGGTCCTCCAGACGCAGTGCCGTTCGACACTGCGCCACCGCCACTACCACCAGAGGAGGAAGTGTGTGATCTAAACACGGACGTAAACAAATAACAAAAAAAGTTTCTCAATATAGATAGATAGAAGATCAAAAAGTATAAGGCAATAGCTAGATACACAACAACACAACCCAAACCCAATCCTACCCTTCCAACTCACCTGAGGCTCTCGTCGCTGGGGCTCTTGGCCATCTTGTGTCTGTCCGTGCCGGCTGCTGCCGTTGCCGCCCCAGTGGAAGAGGACAAGGCGGTGACCGAGGCGGACAGATGCTTCTGAGTGTGCGGCTGCTGCGACTGGCCCGACGACGCCCCGCCGACGACGCCACCGCCCACCACCACGCCTGCTGCGCCAGAAGACACCGCGCCTGCAAATATATACATAATTTATATGATTTCTAAATGGCATAGGAAATATAATAATGTAACATAGATGCACATCATTCAACACATCTATAATCTATACTCTCGCTCGATGAACTAAGCAGTACTACCTCCTACATACTACTAGTCATCGCCACCAACTAGACGACGCCAATCGTTGACGGCGGCGACAGCTACGAAAACTAATTAAATTGCATTATACTCCACAAGACGGCAGATAGAGAGAGGGGGAGGGAGAGGGAGGGAGAGGGGGAGGGGGAGGGAGGGAGGGAGAGAGGGAGGGGAGGGAGAGCGCGCCAGACCAGGGCAATAGAGACACTCGCAGCACAACAGATTGCCTGCGGGGATAAGCAGACCACGATTGGTTCAACTCGCCGTTCTCCTCTCACTCACTCCAGTGCATCCACAATGCTGAGACAAATGCAAATCCGCACCGCGAACAGCTAGGAGAGAGAGAGAGAGAGAGAGAGAGTAGGGAGAGAGGGAGGGATAGAGAAGAGAGAGAGGGGGGGGGAAGAGAGAGAGATATAGAGAGCCTCATCATTCCATTCCGTCCTAAGCCTCGCCTCTCCCCCCACCCCCACAGCGGAAACAAGTGCAACACGACCAAATCCGAGTGAGGGAGCGAGAAAAAAGACGTGGACAAAGTAAGCAGGAGAGAGCTATAGTATAGAGGGACCAGGAGCTTTCATCGATCCGCGAGAGAACAGACCATCTTCGATCGACCGATGGTTGCTAGTGGCAGGTGGCCCGTGCACCCATTGCCGATCCCATCCAATCCAACCCTCTCCCCTATCTCTCTCTCCAACAACCAGCCGCCTCCTGTCACCCTTCCCCCTCACTCTTTCACAATCCCTCTTCCCTGCAAGGCGAGGTCACATCCATTCAAAGAAAGGCTGCAGAGAGAGAGAGAGAGAGAGAGAGAGAGAGAGAGAGAGAGAGAGAAGGCGACGGAAAAAAGACACTTTCCAACCAATCGGGTCATGGGCGGTAATACAGAATCGAGGAAGCAAAACAATAATAATAAGGAACCAGTAGGCTATAGACAGGTGAAAGCAGCAGACTCGCTCTCCCTCTCTCTCTCTCACTCGCTCACATACATACACACAGCCTTGTGTGTGTGCTGCTGCTGCCAAAGCGGGCTGCCTCTGCCGGCGATCGATCCCCTCACACGAGAGAGGGAGAGAGGGAGAGAGGGAGAGAGAGGGAGAGAGAGAGAGGGAGCTGCTGTGCAGATGGCATGAGGAACGGAGAGGGGGCATGCTAGAGCCAGAGCTCCCCCTCGCATCTTCCTCCTTACATGTATCGCCACGGTTACCAAGTTGCCTATCACATCGTCCATCAGTAAAAGAGTGATAGCGAGCTGATAGCCAATATCCTCTATGCAACGCCAAAAGAGAAAATTTCTCCTTCCTTCCCAGTGTTTTGTGTTTCTCCTGTACGTCCATTCTTCAACCCCTACAAGTACAGTTCGTCTAGACCAACGCACCAGCAACCAGCACAAAAACGCTTTGTACCAAAACATCGACATCAACTCACATCAACATACATCAAATCAATTCCACCAGCCCATCAAACGAGAATCGCACAAGGCGGGAGGGGCAATCTGCTAGTGCAATCTGCTCACAACAATCCCCTTCTCTCATTCCCTCCCGTCTATACTCAATCCCAACAAACACCCTCTCTTAATCATCAAATAAGCCCCAGTGAGAAGATGATACTGTATTGATGCCTTGACACTTCACAAAATGTGAGATGGACAAAACACTTGGAAACGTAAAGATAATTGGGGTGAGAGCCAGCGGTAACAATATGCGATCCTGATCATCCGTCTTTATCCCTCTCTCTTATCCTTCCTAATCCCAATAAGAACACCCAAGCAATCTGTGCCGCCAATCTACATATGAATGAAGCCGCCAATTCACAGAGCGACAAAACTACAGTAACACAGCGAATACAGTAATCCAGAACTACAGTAACACAACAAATACAGTAATCCACATACCGTTGGCGGTGCTGGGAAGAGTGATGTCGGAGGCGGCCGTACCCGCCGGTTGTCGAGGAGCCATTAGCATATCAATCATGGTGCGCGACGGACGCAGGCGCTCAAACAAACAACGTAAACAAACATGTAAACAAATACACAAACAAACAGTGCTCACCTGTGCTGGCACTGCGTGGTTGTTGTAGTGTGGGTGGGAGTGGGTGGTTGCTCCTGCCTGACTGGAGGCAGATCCGCCGAGGCTGCTGCTACTGCACGAGCTGCTGCCACCGACCGACGAACTCTGACCGCCCAAACCACACGCGCCGCCAAAGGACGAGTAGCCTGCAATGGAACAGAATAAGAAAGCGTTGAGATACGTTCGTCAAGAGTATACGAGGCACGTTGAATGGTGAAGATGAGAAGTATATGGCAAATACGCATGAAGAGAATGTCAGACATTTTGTCACGCTGCTCCGATCAATGACGGTAATCCCCATTTCACAAAAATGTATGCTCAATGCGACTAATCACCGCATAATCGATGCGATGCAATCGCGTTCCGCTCCTCTCGTGGGTCGCCTTTTTCGACACACAACACGCAAAACGGGCAGTCATATAATCCGCCACAACACAGTGTGTCACAAAGTGTCGAGAGGAGAGTGGCGTTAGAATGGCAAAACATGGAGAGACGGGGCAATATCGGGTTAACCACCACCATAATAAAGAACCTCCGGGGCTCTCGAGTCACACACACACACACAAACACACACACACACACACAAACACACACACACACACACAAACACACACACACACACACACACACACACACACACACAATAGTGTTTCGCGGTGGCGGCGGCAAAAAGAAACATGGACGTTAGCCATTGTGAACACATTGTCAACATATTGACTGAGAATAGAATATAGTAAATGCTCATGAGTCATGCTAGACAGAGTGGGAAGTGTCTATCCGCCAACGCAATCGCCAAAACCCAAAAAGCTCACATCCGCACATGCTAGACTGATAACAGACGACACTGCTATCAGAGAAAAAAAGAGATGAGACCAAAAGAAATCAAATGGCGACGAACCACTCAAAAAAGGCTTGCAATCAGAGACAGACTTCCACGAAAAAAAAACTAGAGCAGATGGCAGAACGCAACTCAAAACGTATAGAACAGCTTATCAGTCCAGTTTCAACTCCCAAACAGTACACTCACTATCACCACGTTATCACCACACTACTACTAATACTAAAACAGTACCGCTCTCATGATAGAATCGATTATGACGGTTGTATAACCCGGTCACTGCCGCAGCACTCACACCAAAATGCAACACGCACCACCAAAAACGAGTTCCAATCTTTGCCACCCTACATACCACCACTCTTCCGCCACCTTTCAAATAAACACACACATAGACACGCAAGAGTGTGTAGGTGTAGGTGTATGCATACCCGAAACCGACACACGGAGACAAACTGGACCACACGCGAGAGAGGCTAGTTCAAAACACCACGCAACACGCTCAAAGTTGTTCAAAGCCGAGTCGCGAGAGTGAGTGAGTGAGGGTGCATTTGCACATTTGCATTTCCTCTCTCCGGTTGTCAACATCGATCCAATTTCAAGCGGACCCGCCCGTCCGAGCGAGCGAGCGAGTGAGTGAGCCACTCGCAGCTGTCAACTAGGACTCGCCACACTCGTAACACCACAATTCATTACAATATGCACACATTCACTCCACTACGGAATAATAGCCCCCGAACAGCCAATGGAAAGACGAATCTATACAGAAATGGAATGGCAACAAGAAAACGAGGAAGACGCCCGGGCGAAGAGAGTGAGGAAAACAGACAACAACAAATAACAAACAAGTCCCTCGCTCTCACTCTCTCTCTCTCTCTCACGCTCACCCCCGCAAAACAGCTAAACATCCCCACTTCACCAACAACCATTCAAAAACGCACAACAACAATTTGTACATGCCAGCATACATATGAGAGCTTCCCAGAAAGAGAGACGAGAGTTAGACTGCCAGGTCCCGAGCGAATCCGCTTATACGGTAAACACTACATCTCTCACTCTCCATGGTTTATAAACCATGCATGATCATGTTAGGAGGATGGAGAGGGTGGGGGAGGGAGGGAGTGACAAGGGACACCGAGTCCACGCAAATCAAGCATGTCCTCTGCCACTCGAACAATTCACTCACTCCTACTCTCACTCACACATTCCAAGTACTCGGCCCTATGAGAAAGCGGGAGAATAAACGAAACGCGAGCCCGCCTCACCGGGATGAGGCTTCTTATGTGAAATCGTAGTCTCTAGACTTTGCGGGTGCGCGCGCAGCCTACTTGCCTACTTCTTTCCCCGCACACTTTCCGCTTCAATTGAATAATGGAAAGCACACACACACGCAGAGAAGAGGCGCCGACCAGACTCGATTCACGCGAACCAAACAGCAGTAGTGGCATCGAAATGCGCACAGTGAGTGAGATGGATGGTGGCACTGACGCCAATGAGCCGAGAACTAGTAAATACAACGCGACCCACTCGACCAATGCGTCTCACTCCCTGTACTCGTACCCACTCCGAACGCGCCCAGCTTGGCTCCGCTACACCGAGTAAACAAACTTATGGAATAGAAGAAAAAAGAGAAAGCGAAAGTGGTGGGGCAATTTGTAAAAGCGAGCGGTCTCGTTGTCATGGGTAGGGCAACACACTTCCGGACAAGGAGTGGAGAAGGGGGGGGGGAGAGAGAGAGAGAGAGAGAGAGAGAGAGAGAGAGAAACGCTCACTCCCTTTGCCGCAAACAACGACGCACAATGCAATCCATTACACCACCTTGATAACCTATCGTCTCACCTATAACGCGAGTGGAAATGTCTCCACATTCGACAGTAGTAAAACAGTTACCGCAACCTACTAGTCAAAACAAACTCGACCAGGCAAATGAAATGATACGAGCGAGACACCGTATATCATCTAGCAAGAGGGAGGGATTGTCTTGGGTATGGGGCGCAAATAACCCTCGGCCCGCAATCTCTCCCTCCCGTCGCGCAGCTCATTAGCATACACAGCCGGTCGCGCCATCTGCATCGATCAATAGCCCTCTCCCTAGCCGCGAGCTAGCTAGGCTAGCAGCCAGCCAGTGGGGGTGACCTCGGGGGCCTCCCCCCCTCTCTCTCTCTCTTCACACCATTATACACACTCTGCACACGCACACACACCCCGTATTCAGGCGACGCACATTGCATGCGCACTAATGCATACACATGTCACCTCACTCCATCTCTCTCTCCAACCACCACTGACCCACTGATCAATATTCAAATGTCACAGCCAGGTTGAACCGCCACCAAAACGAGATAACATCTGTCGGGGCAAGTGAGACAATTTGTCTGTCTGTCAGTCATCTTTTTGAACGTCACGCGGACAGTCCGACTATCGATCCGGTTACATTAGCGCACACCTTCACGCGAATAGTATGCGTATGTGGGTGCATAGTACAGCCGAACCAACACACGCCAGAGAGATAGAGGGGCAAGAGAGAGCGACGCATACACGCAAACGGAACGCGGACGGACGCGCGCCGCATTGGTAATCGAAACCAAAAGGGCACTCGCACGCATACACACATTCAGAGACCACACAAAACGTATATCGCACATAAAACGTCAAGAGGTGACGGGGGCGGCTCAAATTCCCGTTGGTGACCCAAGGAGGGAGAGAAGCAGGAAGGAGGAAGCAGGCTCCGGCCGCCACTCACAGAGAACACAACATGCCAGGGGGCGAGAGAGCGCGCGAGCGGGAGAGAGAGAGGCGGCTTGGACGCTTCGGTACACACAGTGCGCAGGGGGCCGACGCTGCTGGCCGATGCTGCAACGCCTGCGGCCAAAACAACACAACAACAACATCCGCATCGAGAGAGAGAGAGAGGACCGGGCAAGACAAACACAAAACAGTACTGTCATACAGAGAGCCGGTAGCCGGACCCCCGTACACTATACACTTGTGCAATCGATAGCGAGAGGGGAGGGGGGACGTCGACTGTCGTTGGTACCGGTGAGTAGGTATGAATCAAATGCGCGATCGGCTTGGCTGGGCGACTGATGGCGGCTGCCACCCGCTAGGGCGCACTTGCCGCGCGAAACCAGCCAAGGTCACCAACCACAGAGTGCGAGTGCAAGCGGAGAGGAGAGAGAGGAGAGAGGTCAAACGAATTAGCCTCACTAGGAGGGGGGAAATAGCCGAGGATGGCAATCAATGATCAGCGGGTGGGTGGGGATTGCTCCAAATGTGATTGTCCGGGTTCCGAGTGTTGCGACGATGAGGCTCGAGGCCACGCCCCCGCCACGGCGGCCGTTCAAACAATGTCCTCTCCCTCTCCTATTCGTCTAGTGTCCTCTCTCGGCCAGGCAGGCATCATAATGCGCATTGTTCTCACCGCTGTCTCACTGCGACACACGCGGAAACATGGTCATCCAACGACCATAATTGCTCAGACGTGTACGCGGTGGGAACGACGAGAGAGAGAGAGAGAGAGAGAGAGAGAGAGAGAGCGCGCTCCATGTTTGGGGATAGGACACACGTGCGGACACGGGACGCGGAACCAATTTCCAAAGCGCATAAGAATGCCGTGTAGTTTCGGCGTGCATACAAATAGTTCGAAACTGACGAGCGACAATCTAGTGGTGTTCGGTTCGTTCGGTGTGGAGCAAATCGAATCACGCATGTGGAATGAGAGAAGAACCAGGCTCGAGTCGGAGAGAGAGAGAGAGAGAGAGAGAGAGAGGAGAGAGAGCACAAGTGAAACCGCTGTTGTGATTGTCAGTCTGTAAATGGCATGAGAGACTCGCGTCAGCGCCTTTTCCATCATCCCATCATCAGCCACTGTGTGCGTGTGCAGGTTGACGGGATGGCGCAATGAGATAATCCCACCATCCTCTGATCAATGAAGAAGCGGCACCGGCGGAGAAGTATATGAGAGAATGGGAGAAAGTAGGCGCGAGCACAACAAATCCCACTGCTCTCTCATTCAGTGATGTCAACTAGCGATTCACACGAAGAGCAGACAAGGACTTCGCATAATGCGATAGGCAGGGATTCGGAACCGCCTATTCCTCTTCAAATCCCAGCAGCACTCGTCACTAAGTGCCACATTCTAGGCAAAATTTTTCTAACATGTCGAATATTATTAGGTTAAGATCAGTCTAACGCCAACGGTCGATCCGCTAAAGTATCATAGTCGCAACAAACAATGACTAGACGAAATTGCTCAGGTGAGAGTTGATCCACTGTAGACAGTTATCACACACTCAATGAACAATGACTATCACAGCCGCTATCTACCGTAATTCCGTAATCACGACACAAACCACAAGAGAAATCAAAGGACATAAGAGACTGGTAAATGAAGGAATACCCTCAACGGAGTCACTGAGATCAAGTCGAAACAGTGACTAGAGAACATGGAACCAGGAAGGGATTAGTAGAGAGTAAGAGTAAAAACAAGTCTGACAAGTAAACTGTAAACCACAACAAGAAGACCGTACAAACCTCGGTCGATGTGGGGAAGCTGTGAGTAGACTGGCTGCGGTTGCCGCAGGGGAGTGCGAGACGTGCTGTGCAACGCCTACAAACGTATAAATAATAATATAATATATGATATAATATACTATAATATTACAATACATTAAACTACACTATCCCAAAATCACACATCACCCACTCATCGTAGACTGTGCGCACTGCGCACTCTTTATAGATGACATAACAACGCTATAAAAGCCAGTGCATTCTATTACGACCGTCGACTAAAGGTCTCTGAAGGGGTGATTCCCCCGTTTGCTACACCGTACCCATTACCCAATTTCACTGCGCGCAAACAAACATCTGCAGTAACACAACTTGCAAACACATGTATAAACCACCACCTCCTCCTACTCACTCAGAAAAGAGAGACATACGAAAAACACCATCATCTAGGGAGTTGCGTCGCCATAGCAACACTCAGCAAAAGCAGCAAACAAATTGTGCAAACAGGTAATCAACGTTAAAAACTCTCTCAACCTCAACCACCTTAGTCGATAGTAGACAAATTACATAAGTAAACTGTAAACAAGTAAACAACTGGTGTACCTGTAGTAGACTGCTACTGGAGTGAGAGCTGGGCACGGGTTGTCTGTGCTGTGTCTGCTGGTTGAGCTGCCTCACAAGAGAAGGAGCGCTCGGAGACGATATAGAGTGAGAACTGAAACAGGCATAAGATAAGGTAGTACATTAAGAATGGAGCATGATTGAAACCACATTTCACGATCAGGGACATTCGCACACAGAGTGGCAAGGTGGCAAGTGGAGAGTGCGAGGGAGACTCGCAAAAGAAGTGTGTGCGTGAGTCGCTGCGTTCATGCGTACAAATGACGACAACGCGGCTGGCATAGGAGAAAGGAGAGAGGGATGTGGATGGATAAAAATAAAACCGCATGCTCCAAATAACACACAAAACGTGTCTGTGACGCAGAAAATGACCGGGAGATTGAAAGGTCGGTAATAGCAAACAGGAGAGAGGGAGGGGAAGGATGAGAGAGCTGCCTTCCTACCTGCAGGCTTAATATGCCAGGTGTGAGGTAAAGGGAGGAAGCATATTCATAATCAGAAAAGCGACATTCCTGCATAAACGCCCCATTCCCGAAGCCCGGAGCTCTAATGAATAGAAAAAAACCCGCTCCGTCTGACATGTGTAATTCATCCGGCTCTAAAAACATGAGTCATTGTCCCAGAGACAAAAGTGCCACAATCTCGATACTAATCAAATCCGTCGTATGTCAATTGTTACAATACAGATATGAGAAGTTCACGTGAAGGAGCGCATAGAAGGAGGAAGAGGGAAGCCAGTCGACTGCAAAGTGCACGTGTGTGTGTGTGTGTGTTTCAGGAAGAGAATGGAGAGAGGGAAGAAGCGGGAATCCCCCTGGCGGCAGTCGACAAACGAACGGCAGTGTTGCGTCATTCAAGGCGAGAGTGGGTTTCGGGGGAGAGAGAGTGAGAGAGACGCGCGACCGGTGTGCAAACAGCATGCGCTCGCCACTGTCGCCCTCCTAGAGAGAGGGAGAGAGAAGGAAGTAGTGACCACTCGCAAATCTCCCACCACCATCACCTCCAAAAACAACCGACTGCACTCCGACAAGTTCCATTTCGCCCTCACACTCTGTTGCGAAATTGGAATGTGCAGCCTCACACCTGTCAGGAGAAAGTGCGCTTCCCGAGGGCAGATGAGAGTGAGATGGGTGAACTAGCTAGCGAGACTAATGACTTTCGAAATCCTCATCCACCGCTTCTTTGCTCTGGCTAATCCAATACTACCGCCAGGAGACCCTCTGATTCACTCGGCTAACCGCAAACTGTTATACTCATCTCCCATATCCAATATCATAATATCAGTCATTCCATGTCGCGCCGCTTTCACATATTGGAAAATAGAATAGCATGACAATAATAAAACAATCATTATATTAATATTAATATTGTTATAAAACCAGAAGCCCATCATCCTCACATGACAAGCTAGACAGGCAAAATCGAATCGAATGCTAATCCTGATATCGCCTCACAAAACCACAAACAGTCTCACTCACTCACACCCACACGCAACTACAAATGCTAATCGCAAAGACTTACTCAGACACGAGAGCGAGTAGGGTAAAGTGAGTAGGGCGAAACCGCGACGGAAAATACGAAATAACAAGAGGGTAGAGGGATATCGAATAAAAAACATAGGGACAATGCGAAATGTGAAGAACATCGATGGGGCGAGACAATTAATACGAGATACTGCCTGACAGAAAGGGGCTGATACCCATGGCAGATGGCAAGAGTACAAGAGTACTATCAGGGCGGCACGGCAGTAAGTAGTAATGTGGCCCGAATAGATAAAGGAACCATCTCAATAGGAATGGGTCGTCTGCGTGGCTTCACGCACCGTTCACGAGTGGTCAGTCGGACGGGCGCGGCCTGGAGGCGGGGCGCGGTCACTCAAACCGGACATGCACCGTCTCCCGAGCCACGCACCAAACCGAGAGCAAACAGAGCAGCCGCCACACGGCACGTTACGTAGACGGCCGGGCGAAAAAGAGCCGAGACTCGCAGGGAAAAAGACACGCGGGCCGGAAACGAGCCGGTTCGCGTCTTTCGCGTGGTTCTCGAGTGAAACACCGCTCTGCCCGCAAGGGAAGGGAAGAGGCGAAAGAACCACACACTAAACCACACGCGATGAGAATGCAAACCGGAACAGCGCTTCCTCACTCACTCACGCTGCCATCTACGTAGCAGACTCGTCTTCAATCCACTAAACACACCTTATACGTCATGAGCAAAGTGTGTTCTGGATCGTGAGGTGTTCCGTTCTATGGGAAACACAGCACATCCGATATCCAAATAAGGCGTAAGGCAATTGTCGGCGTTGTCTCTTTGTAGGAGTGCGCCGGGAATCAAACACCATACTGCCACAGACGGCAGTCTCACGATGCCAAATGTCACAATGAGAGGCGAGCAGGAAACTCGAGCCATCGATGTTTGCCGACTGCACTTGATTCATCTGCTGTCCGCCGCCCGACTCCCGACTCCTCTCATACACATCCACATTAGCATCACGCATCTGTTTTCATGTCAACATCTCCGATCTCCATTCAAGCTGAATGTATCGAGGACGTGTACTTCCTTCTCAGTTGCGGAAAGTTGATGCGGGAAGTGCGGAAGTTGGGACAGCGTGACTCACATAGACGTGACGGAGGAGCGGAACAAGCAATGTCGAGTGAACGACACAAGTACACCAGACCAGCGAGGCAGTAATGGTCGTTTGTGTGATGCCCATGTGCCCTTTCGAATACACTTGGCTTTCGCATTTCGCTTCACTACATGAAACTTTATCCTGCATATGTCGACCTCAAAAAAATGGACAGGTGACCAGTGCGAACTGGGAACACTTCAGCCACATTCGACACTATACAAATGTGAACTGCGGAGATCGAATATCAACAAAACTAATCCGCTCAACTTATCGCGTAATGAAGGTAAGCGAGGGTGAGTACAATGCGACTCGTGCTTCGTTTGAATGCTACGATGCGTGTAAGGAAGTGTAGGTGTGAGGCATCACATGATACACTCCCACACCCTCACAGCCACAGTGGAAAAAGCCGGGACGGCGAGGCAAATTGCAATGTATTGTATCCATAATCGAGTCACGCGGGGAAAAGCGATTGAAACCCGGCGGGGCGAGGAGCCGGACAGGATATGCGAATAGCAATAGCAATTGCCCCGCCATGGAGCGACGGCAACAAAAATAGCGAGTAGAGATACCGACTGCCACCACCCGCCTCCGACACGTGCCTCTCTCATATTCGATAGCTCGCGAATGAGCCGACTTCGGCTGAATATATACGCAGAGGGCATCATGAGACAGGAGACGGTGACTTCAGCCGTCAACGCACAACACAACACTCCTCTCTTCAAATTAATCCCGCGTCGCAGCAGGACGACAGCCGAGAATCAACGCAGAAATGGCGAATCGAGAGACTCAGGAGTTGCCAAGACCAAACTGTCGTTACCGGAATAAGCAACAGCTCCGGATACGGCGGCAGTATCTCCATATCAAATATCTACGCGCCTACAAATAATCTGCTAACAGGCATCCTATAGCGGGGAGGCGGAGGAGGCGATGTGAAAGGAAACGGTGGGCGAAAACAGCCATGCCAGAGAATCGCACAAACAACAACAACATGGTGTGTTGCGTTGGTGTGCGGGTCTTCTCACAAGAGAACATCTAGATACATGAAAGAAGCGGGTGTGCTTTCACAACATGCGTACATTTCACTGTGGCAATGTGTCGCTTATCGCTGTCGGCGTCTCGTCATCCGAGAGCGCGCGGACTTTACACCAGTCAACCAGTGACCATGATCCATCATTCACGCCGAAGCAATCGAGGCGGCCACTGCCATTCGCAACGAAACCAACGAACACGCTTATTCGGTGTGGCGATCTCTGTTCGAACTGCTGTTCGCACAGATATCGACACACACCGAATAAAAGTGAATTCGTGCCGCGTAAACTCGGCGGTAGAAGTCGTAACGTGGGGTGTTTCCCGTCGTCGACACAGAGAACGTTCCAAATGCAGAGGGGGGGGGCGACAAAAAACCCGTGTGTGGTGTGCATGTGCATCTTCCCGGCGACGACTGGCGAATCGATTCCAATCAGCCAATCATCTCTGGCGTAATCGTCGCAGTCGCTTCCGTCCCGGTCCATAGGCGCCTTCTCCCCCTTCTTCTTCTTCTGCCACCACTATAGCCATCCCAGTTTCTCGGCCCCAGGTATCTCTCGTTCTGCCGCTTCTTCAGGATGGGGATGCATATTGCATATCCCTGACCCGCGTGACCGCTGGGATTCGTATCTGACAGCAGAAAAACACACACTGACTACCTGGCTGCGAGGCGCGCGCACAGTGTAACGAGCATCGAACATAAACTATACGAGAACTTTGCACTCGCAAATCCAGATGAAAAGACACATGGGCGTATAGCGAGCATGAATGGAGTATAATGGAGTCAGAGTCAGACTACTAGTCTGGCCGCATTCACGTCCCCACTCGCTCCCTTTCTCTCTCCACTCACTCACTAAACATATGCGTGCGCCATCTGGAATACACGGAAAGAAGAAGGAACGAGGCAAGCAGTCTCTCCTCCCCCCCTCTCTCTCTCCCTCTCTCTCTCTCTCTCTCTCTCTCTCTCTCTCTCTCTCTCTCTAACGACCATAACATGCGACTAAAGCGTTTCGCTCTCACTAGCACAACTGCATGAGACAATGAAAATAATAACAAGCGAACGATAGCTGGAGAATAACAGAAAAAATAGGGAACATTGAAGCGCTTATCGTATTCGTCTTTCTCCAGAGAACTGCAATTTCAATACAATCTATCAATCTTGCATCCTTCTATCTCTCGCATACACTCACTCGGCCACAACAAGGTCAATGCAGTGATAACACCGCATCCCATCATATAAGAAGAAGAAGAGAACACTGCAAAGTGACCGCACAACACGCATTCATGCACACAAACATATACAACAAGATATCGGCGAGTGAATTAGCACCGGGCGAACGGGAAGAAACGTGCTAATCCATATCCAACGCCACATCTCTCATCCTCTAATCTACAGATCCTCATACCACATGTCACATAAATTCGCAGATTCACTGTTCTCACTTGGCAGATAGTAGACATGACTGCCACTAATGCGGCAATCAAGCGGCGGCCTTTAGCGCTTTAGCCGATCTACCCCCACATAAACCGTCAACCGCATCTGGGAAACACATACGCCCTTCGGCAAAAAGAGAAAAGAAAAGGGATTCGAGAGATGACACAAGAACAGCTATTATGCGGGTGCAAATCGATTCGCTCCACCGCGAAAAAACACTGTGTAGCATTATACGAACCAAACATGCAACATGCGTCTTCTAAGACACCAAAACATTCCGATGAGAAAACTCAAAAAGATATGAAAATGGAAAATCGCAGCAGCGCCGGAGCTACTTGAGAATTCATCAAAAAGCGCGGTGGAATATGTAATAGATGCAGTCTCCCGCATGAGTCCGAAAGAAGAAGAAGAAGCTGAAGAGGCTTCAGAGCGAGGAAAGACTGGAGAAAAAGTGAATGAATCGCCGGCGGGGCATGCGTGCAGGCTCGAGAAATCTCGGCGCAGCCAACCTACTACTCCTAGCCCCATCTCCCTCCTTTCATCTGCCCAACTCATCAGTGAAGAGAGTTGAGATGAGATGAGAGAGAGGGAGAAAAGGAGGGAGACTCTTGGTCATTCGGGAACGCGATGCCAGAGCAAGCTAGCGCGGCTGTTGCCCTACTCACTCTCAAAATGTATAATGACAAACATATCACTCATCAGTTCTTCCTTTTCCTTCCTTCTCTTTCTATCCATCTTACATAGCACAAAAGTCGCGTACGTCGTATCAGTATCATGTTACAGCTAAGACGCCACACAAAATACTATACGCAAAGAGCAAATGTCCTAATACGGCCGTGAGAGAAATCCTTTACACCACTGCGAAATATGCATAACCGAGCGATAAATCACGACACACACTCGCACTGGAATACAGTGGCGCGATTTGACGAAGTGGCATAGTAATCGGACGCATATCCAACACATCCATATGTGCTGTGCGAGGAGGCATCCGCACACAACCAGTTTCGGGAAAGTGAGAGTGGTGGATGGATTGATCTACGCCCGAAGCGCGACGCGTCAATCCATCCACTAATCGACTTTGATGCGCGTTAGCGCGGGTCGACCTTGCGCTTTTTGCTTCCGCCTTTCTGTGTCGAGATATATACGCATACACGTGGAATGAAAGAGGTGAGACCAAATTTTCGCATCGTCTGGAGAACCAGGAGAGATCCAACACTTTGATTGCGAGGTACAAGTGTAACAGGTGTAATAATTGAACAAAAACAAAACACCCGAGAGACGAGAGAGAAGCGAGATCAAAAAAGCGGTGACGAGAAAACTGGTATAAACGAATCGAAAATCAACAGAGATCAGCGATTACGTAACTAGCGCTTTTTCACACAGTATCCGGGTCGGTCTCCCAGAGGCTGCGCACTCTCTCCCCGTAAAAAGGCCAGAGAGGGAGGGAGAGTGAGGTGTTCCGAGAGGCGCAGAGAGGCAAAGGAGGAAGTGGTCCGCTCAGCGCTGAACCCCCGCTCATGCATCACCACAGCGAGAGAGAGAGAGCAAATAAACAACACAATACACACAAATAGGCGAACGACGCGCAAACATCGAACACCTGCAGGGCTCATGCGAGAAAAAGGGAGATGCGTAAAAAATGACGTGACACTGCCGACGTCACACGAAAAATAAGGGTGTGGCAGGGGAAAGAAAGAAGAATGAGGAAAGGCGAACGAGCCATCAAACCATCTCCATGCCAAACATGAACGGCAACGTCACGTGTATGCACTGTGAGTGTGAAGCTAGGGCATTCTAAACAATTCCAGAGAGCATGCGTCCTCTGTCCTCTCGATCCAGCTGACCGAACCAATGACCACATAAACAAACAATGCAGAGACACTGACTCTACTTAAGAACCAACTTCCTCTCTTTCTCTCTCTCTCTCTCCCACCCCACTCCTCCTAAACCCATTCCTTCAACAACAGCCGTTGATCCCCTCTCCCTCTCTCTTCCTCCCCGGCCCTGTGCCTGGCTCAAGAGTTCCACGATTTATGTCAACACTGCCCTCATCCTTCTAGTCGATCCGTCAACAAATTATTATCGGTAAACAAATGATGAGCTTTTGCGTTGGTCAGCAATTCCAATCATCCTGCATTTCCAAGAGATGATGCCCGCTCTCAGGCTAGCCAAAGACGGCGTGTGAATATTTCGTACATTCTGCAGCCTGCAGCATCAGCAGTCTTTGAACCCGTCCTCTCTCTCTCCAAATAACAACACACCAGGAAGGAAAGGGACAATCAACAAAAGAAGGGCCGCAGGTGATTCATACATGCACTAATTCACTGAGAGGACACAAGACACAATAGTCTCTCTCTCTCTCTCTCTCTCTCTCTCTCTCTCTCTCTCTCTCTCTGTCTCTTGCACAACCATTGAGGGGACACCCAGGAGGAAGCGATATGGAGAGTTTTGAAATAGCGATCGGTCAGCAATGTCAACACGCAGCGCATGTGCCCTGCAGGCTGCGACACCGTTTCAGCACACACAAAAGGAAGTGTTCCTGGTCAACATTACGAAATAGAGGAGCGATAAAAAAGCGACTGGCGGTCACACAGTCGTATCGGATTCGAAGCGATAGAGGGGGTCGGAGTAGTGTTGTCGAAAATACCATTATTCACCGGTAACTACGTATTCCATACGACGACAAACATTATCACACAAGTGACCTCGCTACCGTTTCAAGCGCCATGCTACATGCAACAAAAGTGTTCAGTTCAGCCGTGCCTGACAATGACAACGGAGATATCTACGTAAAAGCCATGCAGAATGTCCCAAATTTTTGGCTTGATACCTTGTGTTATCTTCTATGCGCATAGTACTCCTTTCCAGGGTGATGGCACAACACAATCTAATAAGAGCTGAGTCATGCCAGGATACAGTCGAAGGCGCGTGCGATGCCAGCCAATGATTCACCCCCGCATAGACTACTCGATCCACGATCCCTCGAATAGTGTACACACAAGCACACACAAAGTGCAAGTCATAATGTCACCGATACTTTTCCCGATCACTGATCGTATCAAAGTCAAACGTCATATCACGTGCTCCACAATTATGTATCACAGAAGAAGAAGGATTCAAAGGAAAGGTACGAATACAAAATCGAAATTGCGAGATATAAGAAGACTGTTAGTGAAAAACTTCAATGCAGCTAAGTGAAACGCTAGTTGTATACAAAATAGAGCAAAGCGATTGAGGCCGCGTATTGTTGATGGGGCAAATTGAGTTGCGGAAATCCCGTATAGAGTGAATGATCGATCAATCACATCGAACTACCATTCGTACTATTCAACATTCAACCCCAATCACTTTTTCGAGTCCGGTAAACGCAACCCTTGACCAGTACGCCTCTCTCCCATTCACTCTCACTCAACCACTTGAAAATGTCCATCATTCCTCACTTTTTCATCGTCACAATTTCACCTTCTCACTCTCCTTCTCTCGAAATCAAAAGTCATGCTGTGAAGTGAGATCGCGGGGTGAACGCGGGAAAGAATCCGACAAAGACGACTCGAGACCGCCAACTCAAAGTTGCATGAGTGTTGCTGCTCATGCTGCCACATCGAATCAAAGAAGCAGGAGCAAAGAAGGGGAAACGTCAGAAAAGGAGAACCGCCGGAGACTCGGCAATCCAAAACCGCGTGAACTCAGTCAATCACTCTCTGCTGTAACACGCGCGCTGCAACTCGCGCGCGCGCGAGAGAGAGAGAGAGAGAGAGAGAGAGAGAGAGAGAGAGCGAACCTCGCCATTCCTCATCCATCCACCTATCCTCTCTCACCTCTCTGTTACCTGACACCTTGGGCTAGTCGGCTAGCCACAGGGCAGCAGAGGGTCACCCGGATCGCAGACATCCATCCACTCACCCCATATTACACAATCCCAAAAAGCAAACAGATATGACGACAAAGAGATCGTTGCCGGCGCACAAAAAGGAAACCGAAACAGTTCCTGGTTCAGGCGCGGCGCGCATTCTCTATTCTCCTCCCGCAGGCTGTTTGAACAGCTCACCAGCATAGTACACAACAGAGATTCCGCATCCTGTCTCCATTATCCCCGGGAAGAGGGTCCCGCATGAGTGAGAGGGGGGGAGCAATCCCACCACAACCCTCCTGCATACACACACTTCATTGTGTCCGAGAACATTGCGGCTCATGCTCACTCACTCTGACAGGTCCAGCCTGTCTTCAGCGGCACAACGCAAACATATGCAAAGAGGGAGAGGAGGGGGGAGGAGGACTAGGCAACAACGCCCAATTAGATCACAGTGCTTGAAGAAATGGCAGAGAGAGAGAGAGAGAGAGAGAGAGAGAGAGAGAGAGAGAAGATACTTACCCGTCACCGACCAACTTCTCCCCTCCTCCATTCTGCTGGCCCTAGAAGAACACATTTGTAATAACATCAATTACAAAAACATCAACAACAAAAACATTACCTTGGGATTGACGACAAAGTCAATGGGCTGTCCGTAGCGGTTGCTGCTGTTGCGAGTCACCGACGCCAGAGCCGCCATCCTAGAGCTACTACAAATCAATGATCAATCAATAGTTCAATCAATAAAACAAAATCATATTCAAATACCGTCTTCTCGACTTAGGGCTGCTGTTAATATTGGGAAGAGAGCAGCTTTGGAATTCCATGTACATTCGCAACTCTTGGCTGGCAGTAAGTGGGAAACGGCACGAGCGTGTCTACATTAATTCCACCCTCACCCTCTCTCCTCCTTTCCCTCAATCAAGCACACCCATCATCTATGCATTGCCTCGATCTATATCCATACCTCTCCCCTTACCCAACCTCTCCGTCTCTCCCTATATGTGCTCTCTATCTTCTGCTCTAAGCTCTAATGCGCATTTCCGTTCAACAGGAACACTCAAGCACATCAGACCATTAATACACACTAGTAGTCGTCTAAATGTTAAGAACATAAACGTCAAAAAAAACTAAGAACGATTTGCACACTCACGTTCTGAACCGAGTAAAACGGTGGTGTAAGTATCCCAAGTGTTCCTAGCGCATACGAAACGAGGCGCACGAATGGGCGATCGGGGATCGCACTGAAACATATACATAACTTGCGATCAACATAACACGCGTGAAAAATATGATGTGCATTTGTATTACAGAAATCAAAGTATCAAGTCGAGTCATCGTTTCGTAAAGAACCGCGCTGCAGACAAGACACTCGTCGCAGCTTGGGCAATTTGTTGGGTCTTCGTGGATGACTAAGCCGCCGCCGAGCCGGCAGACCACATCATGCCAACCAGAGAAACTCCGCGAAAAGCTAAGGACAACATCGCATTCATTTGCACAGTGAAATTAATTTCACAATGACGTCGGGTACTACTCGTCGGCGCAATGTTGGCGCGCTGGCGAACAGTGAGATTAGGGTTTAACAATAAGATCAACGTTTTTCAATCGTTCAATGCCACACCGATAGTGATAGCGAAAGCACCAGGGCGGTCGCATGAAAGTATCGCATTGTCGAATGGCCATATGGAAAAGTGAGATAAGCAGGGCGTCAATACGGCGAGCCAGCAGCTTTAATCTACTGGCTCCAAGGCTCCAACCATATCACGCATCAATCACACGCTGATTGGTGAACTCCTAATCTACACTGATCTTCCGCGAAAATTTACGCGGATGCGCGTGGCAAAGCGCAAACTACAGGACATGATAGTAACTGCTTCTGTCCACTTCCTTTGCGATTCATAATAACGCGCATGTACAATACACGTGAGTAGCGTGTACAATGGGAAGGTGGGAATCCGGCCAGCGGGCAGTCAGACAGTGCCTACAGGTAGGCGCACATGTAACTGACCGGTTCCCTCTATTTCTTCCTCTCTCCCATTCCGCCGGGACACTCGATAACTCTATGCCTCAATGGACACGCGGCGGCGACCGGCGAAATCTCAAAATCACCACCGGGATGATCCAGAAAAGGGAACATGGAACACCCTCCGGGTCAGGCGTGTCACTCTAATGCACAAGAACGGAGTGTTCGGGGCGAGATAGGTGGAGGGAAAAGAATGAGAGGAAAGAAGAATGTTCGTCCGACCGTCCGTCACTCTCAACATTCCTCCTCGCGGAGAAGGAGAAAGAAAATTAAATAGGATTTCCATTTAAAAAATAGAAGAGGATCGAATGTCGCCGTAGATGGTCAATGTTCAACTTTGTTTCACTGTTTCTCAACAACGGCAACAATCGAATTAGGCAAGAAAGTTGAGTGAAACCACTCCCACAAACTCTCGCAAATACAGCGGGAGATGTAAAAAGAAATGAAAACAGCTCTCGAATTAGGCGTATAGAGCGGGTGGCAGACAGAGTGCTGTAATAGTACTTTCTCTGTTCTTCTTCGTTTCTCGTTATTCTTAGGTGATATTTTCACTTGATGTTTTCTGGTCATTTCATGTATGTGGCACATGACAAGAGAAAAGGAAATATTAAAGCCAAAAAAAAAATGCCACACAGATTTTGAGGGGTGAGGATACTGGACTGGACACTAACTATTTCAGAACAGATAATTATAGAATAGCATGAATATTCTAATCAAACAAAAATATTTGTGAGATTGTTATTGTGAGACCAAGGAGAAAAAAGATCAAAAGAACATCAATATGAAATCGTTCTACTAGAATGTTATTGTTCAGAAACATCAAAATGTCGCGAAGTGCGAACGATTCCATTCGATCTTTCCCAGGCGCGATCAGCCAAACATCTTTCTCTTCCACACTCACCCCATCATCTCTTTCACTCCACGCACACTGAACGCATCAAACCCCTTTTCACACTGCTCGCAAATACACACAAAACACCATTCCACATATCTCCACTACTCCATTCATCATGAGCTATCAACCTATCAAATCATTCAATCAACGATGTGCAAAAACGCGAACTGCTTCCTGTGTGCGCGCGTTCAAAGAAGACTGTAATAACGCGAACGCGAATGAGAGAGACGCAGAGTTTGGAAAAACAAAGAGTGAGAAGCTTGAGAGAAACCTCTTCTAGTCTAGCACACACTACGTGCAAAAACCAATGAATTCTCGAGTTTCAAAAAAGCTCAACTCAGAACTCGGAACGCTATCAGATCTGATATCAGACCGAAATTGCTGTGCTACTTTCACGTGCCACTGACTGACTAGAGTTGCTCCCAATCGCCTTAACCTAAAACTCTGACGAGCCCGCGCGACAGGTGTTTGCAATAAACTCGCGAGCGCAGAATGTTGAAATTGGCACAATCTGAATAATCCATCTAGAACTGCGGAGGAGACGCACAATACAGCCGCGCCGCGCGCACACAGCAGATGACAACTATGCAGACTGACGGAGAGGCACTGTGAACAGATGGTGGCGGAATATGGAGACGGAATGTCGCTGCCTTGCACCGCGACAAGAACAACCCGCACTGGAAAAACGACGTATGCCATACACGCACATCCATCAATCGATGATACACAATGCAGAATAGGCAGCAGAGACAGTACCGAAGCGATCATGAATCATATTTAGCCGCTTCTCTCGCATGTCGCATGGGAACACTAAGGAACAGTCGTACTCGCCGCCGGGAACGCGGTGAAGTGAGAAAAAACATAGAAGCAATGCGACCGGGGCCCAGTGGAATAGAATAGCCGACTGATTGGCAGTATGACGCCCTGGCTGCCAAGCGAAAGCTTCGCATTCAGTTTCAAATTGCGGCGCCCGACTCCCTCGGGGCTCGAGGCGAGCGCCGGCGAGTGGTCGTTAGATGGAACGGATCGGGAACGCGTGCGTCTGTAGCAGCATAATCATAGCCGGGGCGAGATGCGATGCGACTGACCGCTCCACTCACCGGCATAATCCCAATCGCTCACACACAAACATGCATGCACTCTCTATCTGCAACATAGTGTGTGAGAGAGAGTGGACAAGCCGCTTAGCGAGCCTCTTGACCGCTTGCAAAATATATACAAATGCTACATGCACTCGTGATAGCAGACAAGCATGGTTACAGTAGTTGAACGTTTTTAAAGCTGTTCACTCTAGGCACTTGACTACTTGAGAGATAACTTGTTGACAGACAAAGTGAACCAAGTTGCAAGCGCGGCGACAAGTGGGTGATTGAGCATTGAGTGAGGAGAAGAGGGGGCGAAAAGAGGAAGGCAGATGTACAATGTAAATGCGAAGGAAGTAGGCGAGACGAGAAGAGAAGGGAGAAAGAGTCGAAAATACTTTTGCTCCTACTTGTTTTATTCACTCATGCCTCTCAAACGCATGACATCTTTTTTACTCAACTCGAATAAGAGAGCGAACGGGAGAGAAATTTCACACGCCGCGTTGTGAAGAAGATAAGAGGGGAACATGGAGGTGATTGATTCCGAGACTGCTTTTTCGCGGCTAAGCGGGAGACGAGGGGTGAAGTGGAAGGAGGACGCAGTGAGATATCAAGCGAGATAGCGCACCCGGGTGAGAGAGCCCTGGCAGGCGATGCTATCGAGATGCAACCATGCGGCCGCCAAAAGACGATATCACTCCATCATGCACCAGTGACCCGCCGTGTAACTACCAAAACATGCACGCTGATGAGGCGAGCGGAGATAAAATGGCAGGTTTCAAGGTGATAGATAGTATACATTTGGATTCTGAATATCATATCAACGAAGTGACGAGGTGTGAGTCAGCCCGTTCACACGATCAATCTATGTGAAACGTGAAGCGACGACGACGCGGTTTATGTCCATAAAAGGCACATAAAATAAAAGAAGTCTAGGTAGAAAGTTCAAGCGGTTGAGCAAACATGCGTGAATGCGTGTTGCGTGCGCGTTCTCGTTGGAACAGCGAAGGGCAAAAGCGGAATCAGACAGGGCATCTCCCTGTTTTTCGACTGACATAATCGGATCAAGACGGCGTGTGTGTGTGTGTGAGTGGCACAAACGACGCAACAAGCTAATAACAAAATGTCAAACGGCGGCAATGACGATAACAAGCTAGAATGGGGAGCGAAAGTTGTCAATATTCAAATTAGTTATCATTTGTGCGAAGAGCGCAGTGTGCAGAGGCAATCGCGTTCAGAGCAGCCAACCGTTCGAGGAAAGTAAGAAGGACGCTGAGCGCGGCCGGCAACAATAGCGATGAAAGATGAAAGTCGAGTGGATATTTCGGAGAAATCGTCAAATCTTCACCACTCGCTTTCAATATGCGAAGGGGTGCGACCGGTCCGTCAAATATACGATGACAACACACAGACCGCATGCAAATGAGCGGATCATTGGATCGGCGGTGGGGGTGAGAGAGCGCTTCCGAGTGAGAGGCGCAGTCGGTGCGGGGGAGTGAGAGAGTGGGGCATATGCGGAGGGCGGCGGTGAGTAGCGATGGCGACCTCGGAGTGACCCGATTGGATGTGCTGTCCACTGTGGCACTCTACAGCTGCCCTCTGATTGATGCCGGCACTCACCTCTCTACCGATTTATGGACCGCGAGGCTATTCCAGCCACGGGGTTTATTGCAACCCGCGGCACCTCACAAAGGCGTAAGACGACAAGGCTACTGTAAAATTTTCACTCGCCGATAAATTCGGCATAAAACGGAGGTGTAGGTGAGGATAAGTATGGTATACCAGTAGGAAACTCGTTCGATCACAACAAACACATACACGAATTGTAGGGTGACCAGTTGTCTATCAATCGCATCCGCGCAGCGCTGCATGCAAAATCCGACGACGCGGAATCGACATGGAAATAAAACAGAGAGGCGAATCGTTTGTGGTGGTTGGGTGTAATACCGGTCCGGCTGCCGTCGTGTGGCTTTCTGTTATTTTCACTTTCACACGCAATATAGTGAGAGAGATGCGCAACAGGGAGAGGCGAAGCGGCGCGCATCAGCCGGCGATATTGCGATACGCGCACACACCCCGCACGCGAATATATTCATCTCAATATGGACACAGATGAGATTCGTCAGATGGCGAAGGACGCGGGAAGGCGTTGACACAAAGTGATAGTGATGCAGAAGACGACCAAAACGCTGGCACATGAAAACGTATATGAACCACCTACATTTCACAGAAGAAACTGGATCAATGATGAGAAATAGACAAAACAAATCACAAGTAATGTTCAAGGAGGTTAGATTAAGCGATTTTTGAAACAAAAAATTAGATTAAACACCATCAACTCTAAATAAATCAACAACGAACAGCGAAACGAAATCGCGCGGGAAACAATTTCTTGGAACGTCTGTCTAATACCGCGCTAAAACACGCAATTATTACTAGAGAGTTGGAAAACGAAATATTGTACGGACTATAATCAATGTCTCGCTCTGACAGAGAACCAATTTCTAAGATCAAAAAAGATAAACCAAATGGAAGTGACCTTGAACAATGGTTTGAATTCGTCGTGCATCACTCTCGTCTAGAATGAGTTCGAACTGTTCAAGTAGATTGCCCTCGTACGTAACACAATTCCAGGGATGGGTAGAGGTAGGCAGAGAGAGAGAGAGAGAGAGAGAGAGAGAGAGAGAGAGAGAGATGGAAAGTGAGTGAATGCATCGATTCTAGCTGTTTCACTAGTACTGCCATCCGCTGACCTACTCTCACTCTACCCCCGAATTGTTGGTTTAGCCCAAATAAACAAGCGAATTTAGATCACTACAGCTCATTTCTTTGCGATAGGTCTGTAGGGTGGATCAGGAAGAATCAGCACATGATAATAGTGCGCAAAACAAGAGAGTTAAAAGTTGAAACACCGTATTTGAGCAGCAAGAGAGTAGATCAAAATACTATCGCTCTGACGTTGCCTTTACATGATTACGTTTACAATAAATGCATCATGCATGCGTTTTCAAAAGAGTGACGCATTGTTGACAGTTGCAGGCATAAGCAAATACTAGCTTGCAGGCGTTTCCGGGAAGCTGCCGCCCATATATGTGATCGTAATCGTATAACGTGATCGATTAGCCATCGGAATCGGGTTGCGCATTTTGTTGCGATGTATTGCCATATGCTGGAGGGATCATCGATAGCGTCCGACATACTTTTGACTGATCTATAACAAAAGTGAAACAATAAAAACAGAACATATTGCAAGTTGCAACCTCGCATCTGCAATGCATGAAATGAAGCGCGACTTGGACTCGGACGGCATCAGAAATGTACGCGTCACATTCGCTTCACAATAAAACATTCGGCACTGACCGGAGAACGCATTTATTGACGACATTATACACAACTGACCCGTACGAGTGGATTAGAATGTTGGTCCGAGTGACCCACGCAAAGAGACCACAAGCCTGACGAGAGGGGGTAAAGTGAGGAAATAAGGGACGATTGCAGTACTGCGAGTATTCTATATGAACGAGTTCTTTCCATCGAATAACTGCTTGGCAGCGAGCCGGGAACGAACGGTAGCCACGTTCTCTGAAACAACATAATTTGTAATTGCAAACTTTAGAAAAGGCGTTTTTTTGTAACGAAAAACGGCGTTTGGTACATACTCGAGTCTGAACAGTTGTTGTATGAAAAAAAATAGAAACGGACTAGCTGGTACGGGAGTGGCGTGTCTCAGCAGCTGCTCATGAGAGTACGGAGCGATGATCTGCTGCACCTATAAACATGATATAATATATTTGAGGTTGCAGCGAAAAGTTTTGTAATTTCAAACACACTTGACATGATCCTATAAGATATGTGTCATAAATCATGAATGAGAGGAAGAATGCTACGTAAACTGCTCTTTATTTTCAATATCACACACACGTTGCCGTACTTCGTGTATTGCGTATGTATGTAATGTAA
>CAWZYM010000220.1:0-35000 GCA_963966185.1 Rhabditoides inermis | reverse complement strand
CTGAATCCGGAGGCACGCGAGTGGCGCACAATCGAGTTGGAGACCATCATCTCCGTCCAAGCAAGGTCAGCATACTCCTGAAAGAGAGTGAGGGTGAGAGAGGGTGGAAGGGGAAGAGAGAGGGGACGCTCTTACCTTGAACTCAGCTAGCTCAGCCTTCTGCTGCTCGAGGAATGCGGACGCGTCATGTGCGATGCTGGCAATGGCAACTAGGGAAGCGAGGATCGCCAGCCCACAGCCGCCAGTCAACACTGACACGAACACACGAGCCATGTCTGTGCTGACATCGAGTAGGTAGGCGCTTTTATACCGCGCCTGTCACAGTTGTCGTTATGTTCCGGAGAAAGTGGCGTAAGTTGCGGGAAAAAGCGTTCCCATCATCCCAGGATAGACCCATTCTTCGGACGGAAATGGGCAAGACAATGCCGTTTCTTGTGGTAATCATTCGCGTCAAACTCTATAATGATTATTCGTCTTTCATAACTATCGTACGTGAATACTACTGTAACATTCAGCATAATGTGCGAGAGTATCTACAAAAGCGATGGCATCTACGAAACCACACTACGACAAATAAGAACTATGCAACAAGTGCGAGACACAAGATTTCATTTTACGATGTTTATATTGTTCACAAATCTACTCCGTACAATAGCAATGGCAACATTTTTGATTTATAGCCTGCGGCGTCGGTAGTCGTTCTTTTTGCGACTTGCCGTTCCATCCAGACCGTTATATCAAAGAAAGTGTAACAGTCGGGGTCAGCGTGCTACTTGAACCTATAAAAGGAGTGGTGTGGTGGTGGAAGCCAGCTCACTGCTCTCAGGATGGCTCGTGTACTCGTGTCAGTGTTGACTGGCGGCTGTGGGGTGGCGATCCTCGCTTCCCTAGTTGCCATTGCCAGCATCGCACATGACGCGTCCGCATTCCTCGAGCAGCAGAAGGCTGAGCTAGCTGAGTTCAAGGTAAGAGCGTCCCCTCTCTCTTCCCCTTCCACCCTCTCTCACCCTCACTCTCTTTCAGGAGTATGCTGACCTTGCTTGGACGGAGATGATGGTCTCCAACTCGATTGTGCGCCACTCGCGTGCCTCCGGATTCAGCCATCATAAGAGAGGAAAGAAGTCTCATCTCAAGAGGTCCCACTATGGAGCTGGCAAGCAGTGTAACTGTGGAGCGAGTCCCAACAACTGTCCCGCCGGACCCGCCGGACCCCCGGGAGCCCCCGGAGACGATGGAGCGCCTGGACACAAGGGACAGCCTGGAAACCCCGGAGCCCCTGCAGACTACGTTTCTACCCAGCAGAAGAATGAGTGCATTCAGTGCCCGGCCGGACCCCGCGGACCTCCCGGACCCTCTGGAAGGACCGGACCTGCTGGAAACCCTGGACGCGATGGAAGGCCCGGACAGAAAGGACACAATGGAACTCCCGGACCCAAGGGACCTGCTGGAGACATGGGAGAGCCTGGAGAGCCCGGAGAGCCCGGACCTGCTGGACAGCCTGGCAGGAGCGGAAAGACGGGAGCTGCCGCCCCCGGACCCGCCGGACGCCCCGGACCCGCTGGAAGGCCCGGAAAGCGCGGGCAGAACGGACAGCCTGGAGGTCCCGGACAGAGAGGAGCGGCGGGACCATCTGGTCCGGACGGACAGCCGGGACTCGCTGGAGAGGACGGAGCGCCCGGAGTGGCGGGCGAGGCTGGCACTCCCGGCTCGGACGCGGCCTACTGTCCGTGCCCCTCCAGGTCTGGGTCGATGCCCGCTCTCCGACCCGAGTCCACCACCGATCAAGCATACAACAAGAGGAGGGCTCGCGCCAGAAAGATACTCAAGCACGTCAACTGAACACGCCAATAAACGTTTACCTGATCAGTTTGCTATGGTCGCTATCTGATTTGTGGGATCCAGTTAGCGGGTGGGGACTGGATAGCTGGATTCGGGCATTCGGGCGACGCGCGCCAGCCGTGAAAAAGCGTCGTGATATCGACACCCACCCATACCACGGCATTTTCTTCTGTACATTTCACCCTTTTTGTCTTGCCATCGGCTGCATGAAAGCGAAATTCGAAGGTGGTTTGAAACGCGTCCGTGAACCGTATATAACGACCGTCAAACGACGTGGCAAACATCGGATTCGTTCGTTCGCTCATCAAGGTAAGCATGCGCAGTTCAACATAGTTCAACTACATTGTTTAGAATGAACCGTTTCATCGTCGGCACAACCACCGTGGGATGCGGGCTGGTCGTCTTCGGAGCCGTCGTGGCCATCGGAAGCCTCTTCCTCGACGCCAGCTCCTTCTATGAGGCACAGCAGGCTGAGCTACTGGAGTTCAAGGTACTCCCATCTCTCTCTCTCTCTCTCTCTCTCTCTCTCTCTCTCTCTCTCACCCCCTCCCTCTCTAGGAGTACGCTGACCGTGCGTGGTCGGAGATGATGGTGGAGAACACCATCTCCCGCCACACCCGTTCCGCCGTCAAGAGGGCCGACCAGTGCAAGTGCTCCGCTGGCGGCAACAACTGTCCGCCCGGCCCGCCCGGACCCCCCGGAGCACCCGGAGCCGACGGAGCACCCGGAGACAAGGGAGCGCCCGGAGACAAGGGCAACAGCGGACTCACCGTTGGAACCAAGAGCCAGGACGGAAAGTGCATTCAGTGCCCGGCTGGAGAGCCCGGACCGCAGGGACCCGACGGACCCGCTGGAGAGGCCGGACCCGATGGAGCTCCCGGAGAGCCCGGACCTGCTGGAGGAGACGGACCGTGCGGAGGAGAGGGACCCGAGGGAGACGCGGGAGCGCCCGGAGAGCCCGGACCCAAGGGACAGGACGGTCTGCCCGGCAACAATGGAAAGAGGGGACACGGAGCGCCCGGAGCCCCTGGAAGGCCCGGACGTCCAGGACGTGCTGGAAAGAAGGGAGCGTGCGGAGCCAAGGGAGACAAGGGACAGCAGGGAGCCGAGGGACCCGCCGGCCCCGACGGAAACCCTGGCGCGCCCGGAGCCGATGGAGCGCCCGGACCCGCCGGAGAGTCCGGATCTCCCGGAGCCGACGCCGCCTACTGCCCCTGCCCCGCTAGGTCTGGAGCTATCGTTGGAGACGGACCCAACGGAAACGGAGGCTCGACTGGGTCTTCTGCTGGCTCGAAAAACATTGGCGGATACGAGGGCGCTTCTGGAGCCGCTGGAGCTCCTTCTCCCGCCCCTTCCGCCACCGGATACGGAAAGCGCCGCGCGGCAGTCCGCGTCGGACGCGCTTAAACCCCCATACTCTCATGACACTCTCACACAGCCATTGCAATTGTACATAACCACTTTTATGAATAGAAATAAAATATTGGATTCAATCATTCAAGAATGAACCGCTTTCAACAAAACAACGATTTATTAATCTCCCAAAACAATGTACAATTCACATCAATCTAAGCGTTTCTTGGGTATGTTCACATTCGTTTCTTGGGTTTGTTCATATCGTCTCCACCTTCTCTCACTGTGTGTAGTCCTCATTCTCCTTCTCGTTCTTCTCATTCTCACGACTGATAAAGTTTTTCAGACCGCGCTTGTGCACCTGAAATCAGTCGATCAATCAATATCAATCGATAATCGATACCGTTTTTGCCGGTTTGGCGTTGCTGGGTTTCTTCTGGTGTTCCTCCTTGGTCTTCTCCTTTTTCTTCTCCTCCTGACCGTCGATCGATACGGCAGACACGAGATGCTCGACAGCGGCAGTGTCTAGAGAAGAGGCTCTCTCTCTCTCTCTCTCTCTCTCTCTCTCTCTCTCTCCATCTCTCTCTCTCCATCTCTCTCTCTCTCCATCTCTCACAACTGACACTCTCACTACCTCCCGAGTGGAAGAGAGAGAGAGAGAGAGAGAGAGAGAGAGAGAGAGAGGCACATGGAACATACTGTTGATGTCCTCTTGTATGATGACAGTCTTCTGCATGGGTGACTTTGCCATGGGGAGAGGCGCGGCGCGGACAGCCGTCAGAGACTGAGCAACCGGCGCGTGCACTGCCTTCGCCTAGAAACGATTGAGCGGAAACAATCAGTAGTGGTGAGAAGAGATGTATTCCACTCTCGGAATGTTATTGAGTAGAAAGTAGCAGTCAGAATAGATGTCGAATGTCTTTCACTCCCGAAATGTTTTTGAGTAGAAAGTCGCAGTCAGAATAGATGTCGATTTTCTTTCACTCCCGAACTGTTTTTGAGTAGAAAGTAGTGGTCAGAATATATGTCAAATGTCTTTCACTCCCAAACTCTTTTCCGACAGTCAATACTTTTCGAACTATTGTAACTAATGTTCATTCAACTCAACTTGTCTTGTAAGGTCACATCTGATAACTAATGCTCAATAGTTCTCAACCACTCGAAACTTAGAAAAAAGTACACTTCTTTTGATACTTGTTGGGATATACTTGTTGGGAAGAAGTATATAGTCATGTAGTTTCCCCCACCTGCAGCTGTTCCTTCTGTGCGTGTGCCACTGCATCGGCGAGTGAGACGAAGAACCGACTCTTCGGCACCTTCTGATGGAAGTCCGTCTCCTCCAGCATCTGACGCACGCCCACTGAAGAGGGACTACGGTAGGTTGAACTAGGGGTACTGTATACCTTTGCAGCACGCGAACAGTACGACAATGTCGATGCTTCCATATTCTGACGCAGTCGCCTCCATCGCTTCCTTGCCCATCAGATCGATGTAGGGCATCGAGGAGCAGTCTAGGTAGACGGTAGTTACAGTAGTCTAAAATAATTGGTACCTATGATGATGTGAGTGAGTTGTACGGAGGCGTCTGTGACCTCGTCTTGCTGCGGTGTGCGCACAGAGTTGCGGTGCATCACTGGAGTGGGCGGGGTTTGGGTGGGCGGAGCCTAGTGCGGCGTACCTATCTCCTGTGGCTTGTCGTCGAGGAGAGGCTTCACTTCGGGATCCTTCTCGCGTTTTGACTTTTCGCGCTCCTTCGCCTTCTCCCTACGCTTCTGCTCGTCAAATGCGGCCCTGAACAAAGAGTGTCACCTTCTCTCTCCCCCCCCCTCTTTTTCTCTCTCTCCTCACTTGACTAGCATGGGATTCAGCCCGGTAGCCTCGTGGACACGGGAGATGAACATTTCCGCGTTGGCAAAGTAGAGTGGCGCGTCAAGTCGGAACACCTTGAAACCTGCAAGCCACGCCCATTGAGGTCCCGCCCATTCCACGCCTACCCGGCACTTCTTCGGCGGTTCGATAGTGGCGCAGTCCTTTGAAGTCACTCGTGCCTGCGATGCGACCCATACAGCAAGACTCGGCCCTGGAAAGTGTATTGAGAGAGAGAGAGAGAGAGAGAGAGAGAGAGAGAATTAGGATACCATTGTGTCTTGAATACGACAGTCAGAAGAGCGAAGCAGACACCAATGATGAGACCATAGTTGACGTTGAGCAGCATGACCGCAGAGAAAGAAACCAGCCAAATGAGCTGCAAAAGTGTAATGTTTGCTCTGCGCGCTCACATCGAGCGCTGAAAGACACACGCATGTGTCCGTTGTGGTCTAGTGGTTAGGATTTACGGCTCTCACCCGTAAGGCCGGGGTTCGATTCCCCGCAACGGAATTAACTTTTTGCTAATTTTGTGAATATAAGTTTTACTGGTGAATACACAATTGTTCATTATCAAAGCTATATTCATGCGATTGCTTGAGTTTTATTAATTTCTAAACTCACAAAGTCGGTGACGGAGACGTGTATAAGACGAGCCGAGCGAAACACTTGAATGTACATGTCCTTCATCGCAATCACAACGATTGTGGCGAGGACGGCCTAAATATATTTTCAACGTAATTAACAACTCAACTAATATCTTACTAATAACCTTTGGTAGATGGTAGATCAAACTGGAGCCGCCGTGAATTATGCCCAGAAGGATCAGCACGCAAACAAACGTGGAGAGCTGGAATGTGGAAATAAAAAGGGGGCAAAATGGGATTTCATATAAAATAGACTTGTACCCTATACACTCATACACATATTCCTTTTCACCTGCGACTTAGTGCCAAACTTGACGAGCATCATTGTTCTTCCCAGGCTCGATCCGCCAGCGAAGCATCCAAAAATGGAAGAGATAGAGTGCATGAGACCCAGCGCGAACCATTCCTGCAACGGGGGCAGGGCTAGAAGGGGCGGAGCTAGTATACCTGGTTGACGTCGATCTGGTAGTGGAGCTTCTTGGAGACGAGCTTGGCGAGCGCAATGTGGATCACAAACGAGATCACTGCGATAGAGACGCTGCCCATGAAGGCCGAGCCGTACTGGAAGAGGCTACTGTAGCATGGATTTAGGTATACTGTATACCGTACCTTGTCGATAGGCGGCATGCGCGGCGGTTTCAGACCGCTTTCGACATGTCCCACATGGGGCAGATTCAGCTGATAGCGAGTGCCTTGCGAGAGGAAGTTGACCGTGGCACAAGCGATCACCTAGGTAGCTTGTGGAGATAGAGAGAGAGAGAGAGAGAGAGAGGGGGGGGGGGAGACGCACGAGGAGTAGCTCCATGGGGAACTTGATAGGCGTCCACTTTTTGAGTATGGGGTCAATGTAGTAGGAGGAACAGATGAGGAGAAGGGTACAGACGGTGGAGCAGATCAGCGTGTCCCACTTGATCGCCCCGTCCAACACCTGCTCCACGAAACAGATGTAGAACTGAAACGGTTATCTTGTAAAGCCGAATATCTTGTAAAGCAGAGATTGGATCTTGGATACGTGGTCAGAGGTCTTTAGCCAACAAACGTTTGCCTCTAATTACTAGTTTACAGTTGATTCTTCCAGAGCTAACAAGTAAACCTTCTACCCTATCTGTATTATAGAAATTGAATCAGTATTTTAGCTACAGTAACCCTAACACCAAACTACAGTGCCCTTTCAAATACAGTAATTCTAATTACACCAGTACCTTGATGAGCCCAAAGACCTCGGAGGTGGGAGGCAGATCGTATATTCCCGTCATAGCCTTGAGCTGCGAGGACATGACGTGAATCGCTGCGCCAGAAGTGAGACCCTGGAATACGGTAGCTTGGTACGGGGTACTGTAGATTGGTACTGTATACGGTACCTGCACGAGATGGTCCGACAACCACACGGCCAGCACGCCCGCGTTGACAATCCCGAAGATGATCTGAAAACAAGAGATTTGGTTGATTAGGTATACGGTAGGCGGATTAGGTATACGGTAGGCGACAGTACCTGCCAGATGCCGACGTAGAACGATATGGCCATGGCGATGTCGACGGCGGTTTCCGGGTCGAGCTTGTCGGAGACTTCTTTGCAGCAGATCTGCGTGTCTCTGAAGAGGGGAAGTTGAAAGGCAGAGAGAGAGAGAGAGAGAGAGAGAGAGAGAGAGAGAGAGAGAGAGGGAGAGAGAGAGAGAGAGAGAGGGGGGGAGGGGGTGTGAGAGAGAGGGTGTGAGAGAGAGATAGAGAGAGAAAAAGAAAGAGGGGAGGTTGAGAGAGAGAGAGAGAGAGAGAGAGAGAGACGCACGGGTCAAAGTCGGGATAGACGAGGCTGGCGTTGGTGGTGACGTTGGCAACTCCTCCCGCTTCCTCGAGCGCCTGCTTTCCCATCGCATCCACCGTCGAACCAATCATCAGAGACACGATCGCAAACGAGCCTGACATCACGTATACGGTAACGTGGTACCGATGACTGTAGGCGATACGGATTACTGTATCTGGTACCGGTATACGGTATTCCACAGTACCCGGTGACGTGTGCATGCAGGTGCCGAATATGACGTAGATGAGCGGTCCGAAGATGCAGGTGATGAGGCCGTAGATAGGCGGCACGCCGACCAGGTACGCGTACGCCAGACCTACGGTAGGTGGAATTAGGGATACGGTAGGAGACCGGGTATACGGTACTCACTCTGGGGCACGGTCATGATGCTGATCATGATGCCTCCGATGACGTCGACCATCAGGCCCTCCCGCCACGCATACTTGGGCAGCCAGCCAAAGATCGGCACCCGAGAACGCACGAAGCGCGCCCATTCGAACCACCCCCACGAACGCATCTAGACGGAGGGGGGAGTTAGGACACGCCCATTCAAGCCCCGCCCCCTCACGATAGTGAACTGGTATCCGAGCCGGCGTCCGAGACTGAGGTTGACCCGCTTGAATCCGTGTTTCTTGTCGAACTGCTCCTGGTTGAAGACGTTCCTCTCCAGTAGCGGATCGCCCACGTTCACTTTGTCGTTGTGGCGCTTCCTGCAGATATGGATCGATTAACGATTGATCGTCGATCGATCGATACTCACACATCGGCGGGATCGGGTTTCATGAGGTCGTCGAGGTTGATCACCTTCTGCTCCAGTCCGTCCTCCCGAGCCGTCACTGCAATATCGATCGACTATCGATCGATCATCAATTGCCCCACCTTCGCCCTCCTTGTCCGTAGACCGAGAAGAGTCATCGTCCTTGCGAGTGGACTGAAACGAGAGGGCATGAGAGAGAGAGAGAGCCGACCTCTTTGAAGCTCTGCGTCTTCTGGAGGAGGGGCGAGCTGTCGCGGACGGCACGTCTCCGCACGCCGTCTGGAGAAGGCTGGAAGGGGAAGGTGGCGAGGGAAGGAGGGGCAGGGAGGGGAGGGGGCTAGTGTCACCTTGTCGCCTCTCGGATCGTCCATGCGGGGGCGCGCTTTCGTGGGAAATGACTGGCGAGTGCGTGAGACGCGCCCGTAAACAACCGCGCACGCTAATTCGAGTTGCTGACATCTTCGAGAAGTGGCGTGTTGTGAAATGTGTCACGTTTTTGAAACCTAACAAAAAGTAGTAAACTTCGAATAGTCGAGAAGCATCCGAATTAGTATGCATCACACAGTCATGTATGAGTCATGTATGTAATCTAATATCATATCATCTGTCGTATAATTATGTTATGAAGTCCTTCTTGATGAACAGATTATCCGGAGCGATATAGCTCAATGTATAAGTGTTGATTGAAGTACTATCGTGGCGAGAGAGCTGCTGTCTGTTAGATGTATTGTGTAGATAAAAACTATTCTATACTCTTTCCTATCATTGGTGACCGAATAGAACAATGATCTAGAGGGTCTACGTGAATTACTGGTAGCAGCGAGTGGTTTCGACTCTCACCGCCTCTGGGGCACCTATATTGTCTGGCCGAGTCGGCCTGGCCCGCTTCCATTCCTGTAATACTGCGTTGTGCCTCGTGTATTCCTGGAGTATTCCTTGCCGGTCGCTGTGGACGCGCGGAGGGAGAGAGCAGAGAGGAGCTGACGAGGACAACGGCCGAAGACCAGGAGGGCAGACGGACGCTGCTGCTGCTCAAGAGAGAAGATCGCCAAGCCGCCAACGACAAGGGAGACAGGTCGTGAGATTTATTGATTGAAGTTCGGTTCAAGTTACAGATTTATAGTCTCGTGAGCCCTTGGCTTACCAGTCAAGTATCTATCCTTTCTCTGATTCATTTCTAATTGAATATTAAACTGTCTACCTCGCATTGTTTACAGTTACAGTTAAGTTAATGTATATACCCTATATGCCGTCACTATTGTATTTTGTTGTGTAACGTTAGTTCGTTGATGAGGACATCAACTTGTAATGGTAATAGCAGTGATGTATGTAGATAACGACTATAGTTTCGCTGACAGGATATGTTGTGAGAAACGTTGATGGTGTATATAAGCTGTAATCGACAACATTCGAGGCTCATTCTCTCAATAAATGATTCCGTCTTGCCTCCTGCGTTACTGGTAGCAGCGAGTGGTTTCTTTTTTGGTCATCTTTCCACTTATTTGCTCTTTTCGCCGTTGTTATTGTTATGAGCCGTGGAATTGATCACTCCATTCGTGCTGAGCGTAGTCTTATAAATTCTGCAACGTAACGGCAGTTGGGAGGCAGTCGAGGCCTGAGGTTCCAGTTAAAACTCTTGAAGTGTTCACGTTCATGTGTGTGCGTGTGTTTAAGTATGTGTGTATGAGAGCGACAACGTGTCCGTGAGATTCGATGGTGTGTATCCTCGAGTACGTTTGTTTTGGCTTTTTGTCGTTTTTTTTTACTCGAGCGCAGCTCGTAATGTTATCATAATGTGAAAATCGAGCGTAGCTCGCAACTCTGAAAATCCTTTCATCAAATTCGAAGTGTCGAGTGTTAAGCTTTATGTGATCTCTTAACAGGTACCCAATGGGGTACCTAACGGTAAGCCAATACTTCTTATAGTGGGCCCGCAAATGAGTTCCACTCTTTCCATGAGAGACATTAGAGTCGTTAGACAACAATCAGAACCCTTTGGTTGATGTTTTCAATTTAACAAAATTTTGCGAGGGTAGCCGAGATCGAACCCGCAAGTCAAGCTCGCTAAGCGAAAGCGTTACCACCGCACCACGTGGTCATGTGAGAAGAACAGCGGAGTAGAGACATGAACAGCAAAACAAGCCTGCTGTGCTATTCGTTCAGCATACGGTATGTTCAAAACCCACGATAATGTTTTCAACGAAAAATCCTGAGCTAAGTGCGAGTCTATTATATAGTTAGCAGTTAGTTCGTCATCTATTTATCGCAGTTTTGTTTCCGCTTCGTCATAATATGCTTGCCTTGTTTTTTTTTATTTGCTTTCACTCTCTGCGATAAGAGCACTTCCCACAGCGATCGGTCAACAGATAAATGCCGGATCACGCGACGTGAGATCGCATACGCATATAACAACACGCAGCGAATGAATGCGTCATTGCCTCTGCAGCGCCCTACTCACCTCCCTCCGCTCCCTTCTCTTCTGCCACCTCTTCCCCAGCAACCCTTTCCACTCATCCATTCGTTCTCTCACCCATCCTCCACCCCCTTTTCAACGTCAAGTCCATTGTAGTCTAACTCGAAACGTTTAATTTGTTGTTGCTATTATTATCGTATGACTGTTCTTTTCTAGATCGAGCGATGCCCGGTTTGACCAATGCGTCTGCTCTGCCGCAGTGTACAAAAAAACTGAATCTCACGATTCACCCGACCGAAAGGGAATCCAAAGTAGGAATCCCGAGCGAAGCTCGTAATGCCGAATGCGAATCTGTCTCGAGCGCTGCTCGCAACTCTGAAAATCACCTTCACCAAAACCGCAGCGTTGTCGAAACCTCACAATGCTCACAGTCAGTTTCCAGCTATCCTGTTGTTATGATGGTCAATGCATCAGCAGCGTCGTCGTGGTGGCACTCGTATCCGACAACTCCCTCATTCCCCCTCCTATCCTTCGATTTTGTGGAACTCCCGAAAAGGATGTGCCCGATAACACCCGTGCAGCTTCTCTCATTGGTCATATCGGTGAATGAGCGAGAGAACTCGTCGAGCAGTTGACAGTTGAGAACAAGAAGATCTACGCGCAGATTGTGAGTAAACTGCGCAACCTGGCTCTCGATCCTGCCCACAGAGAGATACGGCAATAACCCGACTTTCTGTTCGCAGCGAGACTTCGTTCCATCTTCAAAATTGTGATGGTGAATCAGCCAAATGCAGACATTCAGCTTCGATTATCGGAGGACTTTCTCAGCAGAATGAGACCAGACGTTCGTTTCATGTGCGAATGCGTGGGGAAGAGCAGTTTGACAGGACAGTGACAGAAGCTGCTCGAATCAAACACCCTCTGGCAGAAGGTACTACGACGAGTTTGTTTGAAATTCCGAGTTTAAAAAATAGATCCACACGTACTCGGTAGCGACTTTACCACTCACTCTCATTTCTCTCACTCAGGCAGTTGTTGTAAAGCCCTGTTAACGAATAGCTGGCGGCGCGTGAGTACGTGTGAGGTGAGCCCGTGAGCTCGCCTGTCACAGTCAGGTAGAACCCGCGCAATTAGTTCTCGGAAGAGGTGGGGTGCGCGGGTGATTTGCCCCACCTCCACTATACGTGTAATCCCTCTACGGCCGCACTCCTCCCGTGCCCCCTCCTCCCGCTACCGTACCACGTCGAGCAGTAAAGATCCTCCTTCACCGACCACCTGCATTACACACATGCCTCCTCTTGCACCTCGATTGTCCCCACCACTTTCCCACGTTCAACCATTCCTACAATTTCCCTACACTACCTCAACCACCCTCGATATCACTCGATCTCAGTCAGATGAAACTAAGCGACATTACTAAATTACAACCGTGAAAAGTTATGTTTTTTGAACTTGAAGTAGAGTTACACTACGGCCGATACTATCCACACTTTATTGACTTCGACTTATCTCAATCGATGCAAACCGAAGAACTTTCACGCGCTGTCTGGGTATCGCGGCTTTCACATTCACCGAAACACTCCACTAATATAAGGGCCGGCGAAAACGGTATCAGTTGACTATTGACTGATATCGATTGATTATAAACTGATTTCAGGTGCGCGAACGCGGTCTGAGAGGAATGAAGAACGCGATAATGAGAAGAACGAGCAGGAGGACTGCACGCAGTGAGAGGAGAGGAGGAGGAGGAGACGATGAATAACCCCAGCAATAAATATGAACATACTTAAGAAACAAAAGTGTTTATTGGTAGTGGTAGTCAGTGTGGCGTATAAATACAATCTGACGACTTAATATACAATCTGACAGTTAGTTTACATAATTTAAATGAGTTATGTGTTCGAGTGTGAGTTTTACAAAATACATCGACGTCGTGCTTTCTAGTAAAGACTTTCAGTGAAGAAGAGCCGGTCTTGGAATCGACTGTTGTGCGCTTGTGAGGAAGGGGTTCTGCTGCTCGTTCTTCTCATTATCGCGTTCTTCATTCCTCTCAGACCGCGTTCGCGCACCTGAAATCAGTCTATAATCAATCGATATCAGTCAATAATCAACTGATACCGTTTTCGCCGGCTTGCATGGGTTACGGTAGATTACAGTATTACGGCACCTGGTGAATCTTGAAGCTGTAGCGTTGTGAGAGACAAATCTTGACATTCGGAGAGTATTCGGGGAATGGGACAGCGACGACATGGGGATCTTCTTCGGCTTCTTGAACCCTTCCCTTGCTATTTTGTCCGTACAGTCAAAGTTTCGACTGGTTCATTCGCGATACAGCTATCTCAGTATGTATCCGAGAACTTCTTTCGCTAAAACACGTGTTAAAATTAATTGCAGTCAATGCATATTACTTGGCAATCTTGTTGTTTCTCTGTCCGTAGGTTGTCATCACGTTCTGTACTAAACGTTCAATGGAATCATTCGGCCGTTTTTCCACTTCTAATGTCGCGATCGCACGGTAGCTCTGAAAAATGTAAAATGTTATAAACAATATTAATTTTACTGTTTCTCTGGTATTTCTCGTGCTTTCGTTGTTGTCGGTGAAGCGTTGCTTGTTCATCTCATTGCGCGGCCGACCCATATGTTGGGTGTGCAGCTGTGTCATCTCCTGCAGCTGAGACTCATGCTGTTTCTTCATTTCAACGATCGCCTCTTTGGTCGACAGCTCTTTCGCTGCGATCTGCGCTCGAAACGTTCTTCGATCCACACGACGTGGAAGTTGAGGAGGGTGATCGCGGCACTCATTTCTTCAACATCGCAAGTGATAGCGAGATCGGAGGACGAGCCCTGAAATTCGTGCTAATTGACAAAAGGAAGAGAGAAGGAGGGAGAGGGCGAGACAGTGGGAGAACGGAAATACATACACAACGTACCTGAACTGCAGAGTGGAAGTGAGATATCTCGTGGTTTTGAACACAGCAAGCGGGACGTCTCGTGGCAGTATATGCCGCCTCGCTCAGTTCCGTCTCCCAGCACGAGGCACATCCCCTCTAGTACGAAACTCTGAAAGAAACCCTATACAGAGGCGAAGACGGGTGGGGAAGACGAGAGTGATTGAAAAGGAGACGGATCCTGCCTCGTGCTCGTGAAACTTGTTCTTCTGGAAATGGCTCATGTGCGTTGCGCACAGGTTGATGCCACACGTTGTGCATCTCATCACAGCCGCCCGACGACAGAATGTACAGTGAGGAGAAGAGGAAGAGCGGTCAGCAGGGATTATCCAGTTGATGAGGCGAGCGGGAACAGCAGCACAATTCGCCGGCCGGAGAAAGACGCGTCTGAAGAGAGCGGTTCGAGGGCCGGACGTGAGAAGGCAGCTCTAGGCGTCACTCACAGCTCCAGTCACAAAGCGCTGCATCGGTTGGTGTTGGGTGGGCAGGAGACGCCCTGGTCAGTAATGATGCCCCCACCTTCCTGCCCCTCCTTTTGTACGCCAGTCCACCACGGCAAAAAAAAAACTCATTTCCGATGTATCATTTCGTGATTCTCGAATATCCATTCCATACATCGAGTTCGCAAAATGATCAGATATATATCGGTACTTGTTAAGTGTGCTTCCGCTGAACAAGTAATGATATATGATACTTATGAAGATGTTTGAACTTTTTTATTTTTTCAGATCGCTCTCCATTATTCAGACATTTTATTTTTTTAATGCATGATCATCAAATCAATTGAAAACTAAAACGAATACTCTTTTTCGACATTACAATGTACTACGATTTGCTGCGTTTATGCGTCAATAGGTGCAGCGGACATGATGATTTTATATTTCTTATTTTTCGTTATTTGTGTGATTTGTAAAGTTTTTCTGTGTTGTTTTCCCGTTGAATAGTATATTTGCAGATGACAGAGGAGAAGAAGGAAAAGAAGTCTGCTCTGAAGGCTGTAGACGACGGAAACTACGACAAGGAAGAAATTTCCAAATTTCCCAACCTCGAAATTGCTCAGCTGCGATATTTGGCTACTCACCCTGATCTTGACAACGATGTCAAGAAGACCAAGCAGGCCAAGCTTCTTGAGGTGAGTATATCTTTTAACCTTATATAAGTCTATGTTTTTTGTGTATGATACTGAACTGTACTTAGGTTTTGTGGTTTCCAATTGTGATTCATAGTTCTCTATGAATGAAATGTATGGCAAATTTCGTTTTAGGCAATCAAGGAGAATGAGATGGGTCCGTTCTACCTCACCGTGTGCGAGGACCTCGGAACCCAGCCCGATGCTACCCTCCACTCTACCATGAAGGCCGCCAACGAAAAGAAGATCACTGAGCTCGAGGCCGAGATTGCCGATGCCGAAAAGAACCTCGGTAAGAACTGAGAACATTTATATTTCATATGCAAGTGTTTCAATATATGGTTTAGGAGAGAGCGAGGTCCGTCAGGCGCTGCTGCGCCGCGCTGACTACTACTGCCAGATCGGCGACAAGGCCGCCGCCGTCAAGGCACTGGCCTCCACGTACGAGAAGACGGTCGGAATGGGATACCGCATCGACCTCGTCTTCCAGACGATCCGCCTCGGTCTGTTCTACCTCGATCACGCTCTCATCCAGACCAACATTGCCAAGGCCAAGGATCTCATGGAAAAGGTAAGTACACCTAATATATCCTTCATTTAATGTGATGCATTCTCGATTAATTTAATGTAGCCTCGACCTAGATGATGTAATGTATCCTTCGTTTTTCTGCAATACATCACACATGTGTACAGGGAGGTGACTGGGAGCGTAAGAACCGTCTTCGCTCGTACGAGGCGCTGTACAAGATGGCCATCCGTGACTTCACTGGAGCTGCCGCCCTCTTCATTGAGGCCGTGCCCACTTTTGGCTCGTATGAGCTTATGACCTATGAGAGCCTCATCTTCTACACTGTCATCACGTGCTTGTACGGTATGTTGCGTGGTTTGTATCTTTATGAATGTATTGTTTCAGCTCTTGATCGCCCCGATCTCCGTGGCAAGGTTGTCCGCTGTAACGAGATTCAGGAGCAGGTACGTTCACAAGTTCACGTATTTAATAAAAGTCATTATAAAAACCTTGTTGTAGCTGACCGGAGGAGGCACGAACGGTAGTCTGATACCCGTGCGTGAGTACCTCGAGGCGTACTACGGATGTCACTACGACCGCTTCTTTGTCCAGCTCGCTCAGCTTGAGGCTGAGAGGTTCAAGTTCGACAGGTGGGTTTCTTGTGTAATATCTGTCTCGTATTTTATAATATCTTTTCAGGTATCTCGCCCCTCACTTCTACTTCTACTCTCGCGCTATGCGTCTGCGTGCGTACCAGCAGTTCCTCACCCCTTACAAGACTGTGAGTGTCGATGTTTCTGGTTTACTTTTGTATTTTCATATTAGGTTCGGTTGGACATGATGGCCGCTGATTTCGGCGTGTCGCGGGCTTTCATCGACTCTGAGCTGCACGGTCTGATCGCTGGAGGACAACTGCCATGTCGCATTGACGCTGTGAACGGAGTAGTGGAGATGAATCATCCCGACAGCAAGAACCATCTCTACAAGGCGCTCATCCGCGACGGAGACCTCCTGCTCAACCGCATCCAGAAGCTTGCCCGCGTCATCAACGCCTAAGCAACGGAAAAGGGTGTGTCAATCTGTACAGTCCAATTTGCATACTCGCCCCGGCCCGGTGGTATCTGTATCTGTTTCGTTCAACATTATCACTGAGATCTACTCCTAATTTATTGATTGCTTCGGTGTATACGTCGAACAATTGAATCAGTGTTTCGACATCTTTCATATTTGTTTGTATTTTATGATGTACACACGTGTGGTATAAACGGTTTGATCTGTCTGTATGCGTACAAGTTGTTTTATTGAGCGTGTTATCACGTGTTGTGCGATTTTGTTTTCGCCACCCATGCGGGTGTACCGACTCCTCTATTATTCTTGCCAATTCTCTCTGTTCTATTCATACATGATACATGAATTAATATTTCCGTTCTTCCAAAATAGTTTATTTTCACATATGGGGTTTGTTGTTGATCCAGCAAACTGCACAATAGACTTTTTCTCGTCTTGCGAATCTTGCATAAGTGTGGGTTCCTGGCGCACAGTATGTAGCGCGAATAGAAGATGAGAAAAGGCGAAGTAAACCTGGAGCCTTCAATGGGGTTCAATTATAAATTATAATTGATGTTAGACAGATTTTCACCTTTGCAAGAAGTTTGTCGTAATGAGCGGCTGTCTTTTTTATCCCTTCAAGAACCCGATCAGTGCAATCATCGAAGTGTACAAGATTGAGACTCGCAGATTTTGCTTGGTGTTTCACTGTGCGTATCTAAAAATTGAGTTTGTGTTATGAAAATATCGTTTTTATTACATCTTTCACGTATCGTAGATCTATCCAACACAAGTGTCCTTCTTTCTTGAGCACTCGTGAAACTTCCCGAAAGAATTGAGCGCAGTCTGAGTAGAGGTGGCTACTTTCGACGTTTATAACTATGTCAAAGTAGCTATCGGGGAACGGGATATCGTGAGCGTCGCCTGTGCAAATCTACAAGTAAATTACTTATTCAATATTTATGATATTGATTCACTTTTCCGTTTAGTGATTCGACGATTACACGATCAATTCCATAGATATCTGCGATTTTTGGGTGCGCTCTCCTAATCCACTTTATTCCTCCACCTTGTCCGCAACCCACTTCCAGTATTCGCAGTTTATCCAGATCAGGATAAGCTGGGTGCATGCTTAGTGACTTCTCATACAAGAATACATGAGGTCGAATATTATCGTAGTTATCAAGGGTTTCATTGATGATCTACAAACAATTTTCAATTAAAAAAAACTGACAGTACCTGACTCATGATTTCTGGATCAGAAGCGTTCGGTTCATAGCCCAAATTCAGAAATTGGATGTCAAATTTCTGCGCTGCCCATTTGAGAGCTTGATATAGTATTACACGATCAAATACATAGAACCACAGTCGAACAAGTAGTGTTATTATAGTTTTAAGAATATTGAGCAGTTGAATCCAGAGTTTCATAATTCTCGAATGGTTCTGTTCTAACACGCGCTGTTTCATAACGTGCCCAATTTTGTTCGCGTCTCGATTTGATGATAAGGATGGATCGATTGCAGCCAATTTCGAATCATGTCCGGACGCCAGGGAGGAAAGGCCAAGCCGCTGAAGCAGGCGAAGAAGGACACTAAGGAGCTCGATGATGTGAGTGTTCTATTGTGCTCGTGCTAGGTGCTAGAATAACTTACAATCTTATGTGATTTGATTACAGGACGATATTGCCTTCAAGAAGCAGCAGCAGGAGGAGAAGAAGAAGATCGCCGAGCTGGCCGCCCGCGCTGCCAAGGGAGGACCGATGGGAGGATCCGGCATCAAGAAGTCTGGAAAGAAGTAAATACTTCGCACGTACATCGCTTTGGTTACGCGTTTCTCTATACACTTTCGTTGATTATGTTGATCCTTGTTTGCAATGAAAGTTTTGTCCCAATTTCCTTTGCAATCAATCAATCGTTTATCCGGAATCGTTATATCTGAATATGACAACACAATCATAATGATATGAAGCATACAGTAGTGCCTATGATGCTAGATACATTTAAAGGGAGTGTAAACTCTGAATTCCGAAGTTGAGTTAGCACCGGGATGTGAAAATATGTTGAAAACGAGTCAGTTTTGTCATTACAACTATTTGCTGAAAATGTCTGCAAGTTGGTGAAAATTGAGCGCAAAATGTATCAAAATGCAGAAATTGGTGCCAAATGGTGCCAATTTTCAATGTTCAACAGAATTTTTCACCGACTTATAGGTATCTCCGACACATAGTTGCATTGACAAAAGTACATCATTTTCAACATATTTTCACATCCCGGTGCTAACTCAACTTCAAAATTCAGAGTGTACACTCCCTTTAAAGGGTGTACACTCTGAATTTTGAAGTTGAGTTAGCACCGGGATGTGAAAATATGTTGAAAATGATGTACTTTTGTCAATGCAACTATGTGTCGGAGATACCTATAAGTCGGTGAAAAATTCTGTTGAACATTGAAAATTGGCACCATTTGGCACCAATTTCTGCATTTTGATACATTTTGCGCTCAATTTTCACCAACTTGCAGACATTTTCAGCAAATAGTTGTAATGACAAAACTGACTCGTTTTCAACATATTTTCACATCCCGGTGCTAACTCAACTTCGGAATTCAGAGTTTACACTCCCTAACGGCTAACGGGAAAGACATGTAGGCTGACGAGGGTGGTGGGAAGACCATACTTGATCGATAATAATTCCTGGATCATTAGAGTACCATTCTTGACGTGAAGAGCTCCGGGGTTTCCTTTGCTTCCATGCCAGTTAGTATCTCCTCGCACCATAGCTGCTTCCACATGAGGGTATTTCCCGCCGCCTCACTGGTTACTCGGGAAGGATTCTTGTCGATGACCGAACATTCGGCGGCGGTGGGGCGAAATGAGGTCCCCCCCCACCTTCATCCTCACCCTCAATCTTCTCGCATATAGTACTTGCAATTTGAAACAAAACACTCGAAATCCTACTTCTATTACCAGATTACATTTCTTTGCAATTACTGAATATACACCAGACAGTGTCCTGACAAGTGAGTGCTAACCGCTACACCAGAATTCAAACAGGAAATACTGATCACGTACGTATCTCGGGAGCATAGAAGACCGTGGCTGTGTTGAACTTGTTCTACCAGAAGCCCAGAAGGCGACAATTATCGTGACGAAGTAGGTAGCTGTTGTATCAAGCAGCGTCAATGTTGACGACGAGAAATCGGCAGTCAGAAACAGAAGCGCAGTTTCAAAACGATGTTTTAAAATGTATTCTGTATTCTGTCACAGTACGTGACTCGCATATAGTACAATCCTATCATAATCTGATCTGGGAGGGTGGAAACGTACGCAAACTTATATATTACACATGAGTCGCAAGTGAAGCCGTGGAGTAGCCACAAAACATAGAAAGTAGATTAGAAATCTGGAATGTGTATCACACGGTGCTGAATTATACGATAGAGACGAGGGTTGGCATTATGCAGGGTGGGGGATAGGGGAGTTCTACGAGGGCTATAGAACAGACGCTTAGAAGACGGTGGCCGTGTTGAACTTGTTCTGCCAGAAGACGACAATTAGGGTGACGAGGTACATGCCGGCTGCGATCCAGCACTGCGTCGCCTTCTCACCGTACTTGGCCTCGATCTCACTACAAAATACACGGTTTGGGCCGAACGAATTAATGTTTCATTGTGGGGTACGCATGCAAAACTACCGAAAAAAAACACAAAAGCGTTGCATTGAATTGATTGATTGACAACTGCTTATAAGAAATATGACTGACGCGGTCTCGATCTGGTGGACGACTCCGTTCTCGGCGGGCTCCTCGTGGAAGTGGAGGTCGGGGAACAGGGTGACGGCCTGCGTGTAGAAGAACACACCCAGCAGACCCAGGAACACGATGCCCCACACCGACATCAGCATGCTGAACAACGAGTGTTTCATAAAAGACGTCATGGACAAGTACATCATAGAAGACGGTGACACCACCCATTTCAAACGTTGTGATAAATAAAATGATACATAAAACAAACTATAAAAAAATAAAGTATTGACTCACCAGAAGGCGGAGAGCTTGGGTCCGCAGAGAGGGCACAGCTTTCCCATGTCTGCCTGAAAGCGCAACGGTGAGGACTAAGGCGAGGTGAGTTGTATCGATTGTCGTGAAGGTAGACACTGCATAATCAGTCATAATACTGATAAAAACGGTCAACGGGGGTGGGTGATAAGACCATATATAAGATGAGATAAGATTGCAATGATGGCGGGCACAGAATGCTATCGATTAGAAGCGAGGAAGCAGAGGCTTGTTTGACATATGTATATGAATCAAAGACAAGTGAAAACGACATGTGAGCGATACTGTAATCAAAGTTATCAGTAAAATTGAACAAACGTACGAGGCAGCCGGTGCAATCATTGATCAATTTTCAGCTGCTCGTGGGCGGAGCCGATTTTCGGCCACATACACCTTTCACACACTTTCGACTCGATTTAACATTAAACAATTGTTTTACATATTCTAAGAATTGAAATAAAATTTTATTTTAGTATGCATTTCTTAGTCATATTTTTATTCACAGTTTCGTATATATACTTTCTGTAAAAACAGTGTTTTTCACGAGTTTGGTAGTGTAGCGTTGTGGCGTCTTTTGAAAAAGAATTGATCTCCGGTCTGAAACCCCGCCCACTTTACTCCCGCGCTCACCACCAGGTTTTCTCGATTTTTGATTTGATTACAGTGTTTCATGATGTATATTTGCTATGATATGACTGTATTCAGAACATCCTACATCTGTTAGGTACCTTCACAGGAGGACATGCCGTTATCTTGGTGCTAACAGCTTATAATTTATGGAACAAAGATCAGCTGATTTTCGATTTCTCGAGATCGTATCCATTTATATATAAGTTTGCTAACACTGTAGTATTCATTTCACATTTCCATACTGTTCTCTATATGAAATCAAGTAGCGTCATGTCAAGTTTAACATTGTGCTATTCGTGTCGTTGATGTTGTTGGATTGATTGATGATTGATGCACGCGAGTTGACGTTGTAGTACAAGTACTTCATGGCTATTGTTCAGTATGGGCATCTGGATTCCGCTGGTCGCCGTGTCGGCGTTCTGGCTCGTCATCGGACTCGGCGGCCCCTTCCTCGTCCCCAAGGGCGTCAACAAGGGTCAGTCGCCTCATTCTTGTCAATGGTATTGTATGAATGGTTTACGTTTAATGAGATGTTAAAGTTGCATTCTCTTTGAATTCCCTATTCTATCAATTAATTAGGTTTGCGCCATTGACGCTGAGACGCCGTAATCATTCAACTTGATGGTATCAATAGATTTCATGAATGTATGAATCCTTCAATCAATCAGGATGTCTATCAATCCTCAAAGCGCAATCTGTTCTCCGTGCAGGCATCATCCAGACGATGATCATCCTGACCGCGGTGTGCTGCTGGATGTTCTGGATCCTCGTCTTCCTCCACCAGCTCAACCCCCTCATCGGCCCCCAGATCTCGGTATGTTTGTGCACATGGTTCATTTAGACAACTACGAAGTTCGAGTGTAGTACAGGCATGCAGTCTATTTCATCCGTTTGAGAGAAAAAAAACATATGAGAATTGGGAGAGCATCTGCTTCTCTCATTCAGCTAACATAGGTTGTAAGTCTATGAACCTGTCAATTTTGGAAGTGTGAGATATTGTAGATATTGAGATATTGTACTTCATCAATTGTCAGTAATGGAAATGTATTCTAATCCCGTAGGGTGTATTAAGTATTCATGATGGTTCTATCCAGGAGGTAGATTATGGTGATTGTACCGTAGCCTAGGTCGGAACCAGTATTATGTTGTTGTTTGAACCACATACGGCGGTTGTTAACACATGGGATCAGTGATAAGCCATGTAGTAGTTGCTAGCAAACTGTTTGCACAATGTTTGCACAAATACTGAATTACGGTATTAACCCTGTACACAACATTGACACTCGGAAAAGTAATGTGTTGCGTGTTCAGGTGAAGACCATTCGCTGGATCTCTGAGAAGTGGGGAGACGCGGCCCACCTCGTCTCCAAGTAGATGCCCCTCTGGTCTATCGATTGACGTGATTGGCTCGTCTCCAGTCGCACCCCCGCTTCTCTGCCACCGGAAGCACCCCTTCCTTGTATAGACCGCCGACATTCCCATTCGCTCTCCAAATGTGATTATGATTTGTATACTCGTACCGTCAACGTTCGAATTCTTAGTACTGTAGGCACTGTAGACATGGTCCTCTCCTTTTCAGATTGTGAATATAATTATGTATGCTATTCGTTGTTCACTTTTCTACTACAGAATGAAGAGTTTTATCTAGTGCATTGGAAGACTGCTTGCAGTTGCGGAGTTCTCGTATTAACGACCTTGATTTGCAATTCGATGCGATTGGAAAGTTCACTTCCTTTCGAGACGTTAGCGGGTCATTTCGTTCATATTCAATAGAAAGGCGGAGGGACGAAGAGAGAGAGAGAGAGAGAGAGTGAGTGTGAGAGAGAGAGAGAGATTATAGATGGAGGAGGGGGCAGCGGTGAGCGGTATTCTCACCCCAATTGTGCTAGCGAGACGAGCAACCTTGACAATTGACAGTGCCCCCACTGTATTCCCGTCCACCCCATGTGATTTAGCGCGTTGTCGGCCCTGTTTGGTTATGTTACTGGTATCACACGTGTGTTTGATGTTTGAGTGCGCATATTCGTGTGAGGATTGTATCGTTTATGGGAGGAGAGAAGGGGTAAAAGGGAGAGAGAGAGAGAGAGAGAGAGAGAGAGAGAGAGAGAGAGAGAGAAAAGAGAGAGGGGTGAAAGGGAAAGAGAGGGAGAAGCGAGGAAAAGGAAATGGTATACCGTGGCACCGATGGAACGAATCTCTAAACAGATGGTGTATCTAGGACTCGTCAACAAAGTATTCACTTAAAGTTCGCTCTCTCTTTCTTTCTATTTCTCTCTCTCCCTCTCTCTCCCTCCCTCTCTATCGTCTTCCACTGTCATTTTCGCGTCACATGTGTAGATGACTCTGTAGATCATCCTTAGATATGTTTTTCTACCCTACTGTTTTTCTACTCTGTGTATTGTTTGATCAGCATTGATGAGTGCAGCAAAACAGTATAGTCGGTTTGGATCCTATATGCCATCCGTGACATTTCACATGTTGTGCAGTTTTGTGCAACACAACATGTATGTCAACAAATATCCAAAACGCGTCCAAGAGTAGGAATCGAACCCATGAGCAGCACGCAACGATTGCGCAGTGGCGGCGCGCTCTACCACTGCGCCACAGAGGCAGTGGTTAAGAGATCGAAGAGAGAACACATGTAGCTCCACTGGCCACTTGAGTGTACTATGATGAGAGTTAACGAGCAAACATATCGGCGAGAATCAATGACCTCTTAGTGTGAGCCTCAATGGCGCAGTGGGTAGAGCGCGCCGCCAGCGCGCGATCGTTGCGAGCTGCCGTGGGTTCGATTCCCTCTCACTAAGCGTTTTGGATCTTTGAAACTATACATGTTGTGTTGCACGAAACTGCACAACATGTGAAATGTCACGGATGGCATATAGGATCCAATCCGACTATAGTGTCCCTTCATATCCGTACCTGTTCTGCAGAAGGGAGAGAGAGAGAGAGAGAGAGATAGAGAGAGAGAGAAAGAGAGAGGGAGAGAGAGAGAGAGAGAGAGACAGGGAGAGAGGCGGGTGAGTTTTGAGGTCAAGTGTATATATTCAATGTATTCAGTACGTGCGCGGAGACCGATTCTATAGCATCCAAAATCCAAACCATGTTCTCAAATAATACTTTCACCGAATCCTGAAAATGTGACCGCGATCGAAAATCCGTTAAAAGAAGAATAATGTAACGTTTTTCTAAATCTGTAATTCTGCGTCCAATCACTATATTTCCCACTTTTTTCCGTTTTCCGTGCGTTTCCGCGTGGAAAAAAGCTCGGAAAGAATGTAGGAAAATTCACTAAAATGTATATACGTGTTGTGCTGCTGTTGTGTGGTGGTGGGAACCGGTCGACCTTTGCGTGCTTTCGCATTTCTTCGTCGTTGCTTCGCGACTGTGCGAGTGATCGATGCGCGAAAACCTGGCCCGCTGACACGTGAGAAGATGTTTCATTTTTGCCACGAACTTCGGCGGAACTCTCGTGTGCTCATTTTGTCTACACCTGGATTCCTAGGACACTAGGGGCCGGGTTGAATTTTTTTTTGCATGTGGTTCATGAATCTTGAAAGTTGAACAGCTATGGGCTATGAGCAATGGTAAACAATATATATATATATATATATATATGCCGGGGGCGCGGCTGAGTGGATAGAGCGTTCGTCTCTCAATCTCACGGTCGCTGGTTCGATCCCCCTCGGAGTCAACCATTCTTGCGAAATTCACCCAGCCCCTGTGGTGTGGCAAACCACTCTCATGGTAGCCAGAAGGCGTTGTGACGCACCATCTACGGACTCAAGAACGGAATTCAAGACGTCCGACGCCACCCAACCCAACTACCTCTGCTGACGTCGTCGTAATCCAAGAACCCTATCTTGTTCTCGACTAGGAGGACACCGGATTCAACCGGCTAAACAAAATATATATATATATATATATATATATATATATATATATATATATATATATTCTTCTTCTTCTTCGGCGTGCGGTCGGGTCTTCATTTTGCCCCTCCACCGCCGCATGTTCGGTCATCGACAAGAATCCTTCCCGAGTAACCAGTGAGGCGGCGGGAAGTACTCTCATGTGGAAGGGGAAAAAAAGGAAACCCCGGAACTCTTCACGTCAAGAATGGTACTCTAATGGTCCAGGAATGATTATCGATCAAGTATCGTCTTCTCACCACTAACCTCATCAGCCTACCTGTCTTTCCCCGGCGTTAGCCTATTATGTATCATATATATATATATATATATATATATATATATATATATATATATATATATATATATATATATATATATATATATATATATAATATTTAAAGGCACAGTGGCGACTTATTTCTGCCACGACGTGCCACAACTCCTCATTTTCTTTTTTTCTTTTTTGTTCATTTGCGGTTACGTCTCCGACTCAAATTTTGGCAGTGAAGTGTTGGCGGGAAATTCAAAATTTGAGCTGCATTCTTGGCAGTTGCAGAATCGAAAATAACGGAGAATCGTCGTTCTTTCGCAAAAACTGCAAATGCGTTAGGTTAATATGATTTTTAATAATACTCCGAGTCGAAAATAAGTCGCCACTGTTCCCTTAAGATATTGTTGTAGCAGGAGGATTACTCAGTCAGCCCACTTTATCCGGATTTTCATTTTGTTTTCCATACATATGCGTAAAATCTCACTTTCACTCTCCTTCCTTTCCCTTTTCTCTCTCGTCTCGATTTCTCCTCTCCTGATTCATGTTATTGACACGAACGCGCTATACGCGACCCGATTAACCTAATTCGCGAAATATGGATTGACGAATTCGCACATCTCTCTCTCTCTCTCTCTCTCTCTCTCTCTCTCTCTCTCTCTTCTCTCTCTCTCTCTCTCTCTCGTACAGTGTTTGGTGGTGCAGTGGTAGTGCGATAGGCGGATTACATATGCGGTATGCCTCGCTGCGCATTGTCTGCCTGTCTGCGCCCTCTCATCTCTCGTCGTTTGATTGTCCATCTATGCACTTGTGACATGCCCACACATAGATACACAACCTTTTGCTCCTTTGTTCGGAGGGATACGTGACTCTCTCTCTCTCTCTCTCTCTCCCTCTCTCTCTCTCTCTCTCTCTCTCTCTCTCTCTCTCTCTCTCTCTTTTCTCCTTGTATCTCTAGTCCACTATCGTATCTTCTCATTTGACCACGTACCAGTACTACTTATAGTCAGACTGATCTTGATTTTTCTTCCAATTTTGTAGATGACAGAATACCTTTTTTTTTGCAGGATTTGCTACTTTTGATCTCTCTCTCTCTCTCTCTCTCTCTCTCTCTCTCTTTCTCTCTCGACTTGACTGTCCATCTACCAGTCCCGGTATCTGTACTGACTGATCGCATCAGTGGCTATCCCATCGAATTACCAGCATTCATTCGTTCTGAGAGAAGAAGGCTTGCTTCTATTTTTCGTTCCGCATTCGCACACATGCTGCTGTGCGCGTATTTTTTAGTATTACTGCACCGATTATTTTGATGGACCATTTTCGAATTTCAAAGTCAAAGACATGCGTCAAAGTTGTTTGTCTCATTCCAAGCCGGAACCAGAGTGTCGCCCATATTTCAGCCTTTTTCAGACTTATTGGCCTCGGAAACATGAGAAATACGGGGAGGAAAGATGAACGCGTGGTAGTCTCTGTGTACTTTGGTAGAGAGAGAGAGAGAGAGAGAGAGAGAGATGGAGAGAGAGAGAGAGAGCCATAGATCGTTAATCTACAGTACCTTCACAAATTCGAATCACGACCTAAAAGGGTTTGAGAAAAATGTAAACGGTTTAAACATCATACATCAGGAACATGTCTAGATGTACGAGAAAATTGTGAGTATTTGTAATATTCTATTCGTCACTCTATTTTCTATAGTTTGCTCTGACCTCTGACCGATTCAGAGAGTGCAGCGTCTCCAATTACTCAAGTACTTACTTCCTCGCTATTCACGAATTCACTGGGCAACAGTACTTATGCACCTCGTAGTGATGAGCTGGTAAACACGCGGTGGTGACAGCTTTTTATTTTTGGAGCCGCGACCGACCGCATGATATTATCGTCTCGCGTCTCGCGTGTCCAGTTCGGTTTCAGTGTATGCTCACACTTTTTCAGGTCGCAATGTCTGGCCGGCATTCGGTCTACGTCCAGCAGTGCGTTGTTTGTTTGTTTGTTGTTTACTCTTTTGTTAACTTGTTTACTCTCAGGTACGAGAACCTCTATGGAGGTGAGCGATACGACGAGGCGAAAAAGGTAGCAATTGATATTTGTTCATTCTAATTGTTTACTGAACTGTATCACAACATTGTCGGTTCTACTATGTTTGAGCTATACATCTCCAATGAAACGTACCCCAATCGAAACAAGGATTCAACATGAAACGTATTTTTTGTGAAACGTATTTTTGTAGGTGCTTGCCACTGCTGGAATCTTCTTCATGATGACCATCATTCTGATCATGTCCAAAATGCAGGTACGCGGGTTACTGTAAACTGAATTCACCTAGTTACTTCATAGTTACTGTTTACGGCGACTCTCGTAATTACCAGTTGTGATAGTTAAACGGTGTGGCCTTGGTCTATGTGTGTGGATCTGCTCTGTGTATTATTTGGCTATTCTGCAGTCACGCAGTGATAATTTAGGAAGAGAGAGGGATGGCATGGGTACAGCACAAAAAGAGGAAGGATTGGATAGAGAGGGAGAGAGGGGGGAGTGGAAAGGGGAGAGAGAGAGAGAGAGAGAGAGAGAGAGAGAGAGAGAGAGAGAGAGAGAGAGAGAGAGAGAGAGAGAGAGCCTCGGAAGTGGTGGTGTGGGAGTTTCGGCAGTACAAACCCCAATTAGCGGCTCTGGCACTGTTTGTCGCTTCCTCCCTTCTCAACCACTGTTTGTTGTCCAAGCAGTTGCCGTTTTACTGCTCTGATAGGGTTATAATAATGACTTGATTAGACCGTCTCTGTTCAGCTCCCGCGGTCTGTTTTGATAACAGTGATGATCAATTTGATTGTGTTATGATAACAATGATAATTTGATAATGATAGCTCATTTGCCACGGTGTTCGTTCAGATCCCGGCAGACGAAGTCGTGCAGTGGGCGCCTCTCGTCTGGCTGGTAGGAGTGCTCATCGCTGGTACGTGTGTTTGTTTGTTTACTTGTTTGTTTGTTTGGTTGTTTGTTTACTTGTTTACTTGTTTCTCGTCTGGCTGGTAGGAGTGCTCATCGCTGGTACGTGTGTTTGTTTGTTTACTTGTTTGTTTGTTTGGTTGTTTGTTTACTTGTTTACTTGTTTCTCGTCTGGCTGGTAGGAGTGCTCATCGCTGGTACGTGTGTTTGTTTACTTGTTTGTATATTTGTTTGTTTAATTTGTTGGTAACTTGAGATTTCATCGCTATCCCATATTATGAGTGGTTATTTCACCTGTTTAGTTTTTCGATTACTTGTTTACTTTGTTATTACAAAAGTAGTTTCACGTTATCTTATAATTTATGATTCTTTTTTTATTTGCAGGAATTGCGATGAACGTGTTTTGGCATGTGAAGAAGAAGCTGCGGGAGAGGAGGATAGAGAGGGTCAGGCAGATGGTGAGAGGGAGAGAGGGAGAGAAAGAGAGAAGGAGGGAGAGAGAGGGAGAGAGAGGGAGAGAGAGAGAGAGGGAGAGAGAGAGAGAGAAAGGGGGAGACAGGGAGACAGGGAGACAAAGAGGGAGGGCAGAGTAAGAGAGAGAGAGAGAGAGAGAGAGAGAGAGGGAGAGAGAAGGAGAGAGAGACAGAAGGACAGAGGAGGATGGAAGAGGAAGAGTGACGATTGAGTAATCTGGATGATTTCCAGCACGGCATCCTCTACTCGCTGCCACTGCCGCATTCCTTCCCCTGTCTCGCGCCCCCTCCGCATATCGGGTGAGGAGAGAGAGGGAGAGAGAGGGAGAAAGAGGGAGGGAGAGAGAAGGAGAGAGAAAGAGAAGAAAGAGAGAAAGAGAGTAAGAGTGAGAAAAAAGAGAGAGCGAGCTTCCAACCGTTAGAAATGATCACGAAGCGTTGTTCAGCTGCTGCCGAGCTCCCCCTCCTCTCGATGCACCGGATGAAGTGAGTCTCTCTCTCTCTCTCTCTCTCTCTCTCTCTCTCTCTCTCGCTCTCTCTTCCTTTCTCTCTCTCTCTCTCTCTCTCTCTCTCTCTCGCTTTCTCTCTCTCTCTCTCTCTCTCTCTCTCTCTCTCTCGTCTTTTCTCCCTTTCTCCTGCTCTTTCTCTCTTACGCACATCCATACATTCTATCACCAATTTTCTCTATCCGAATTTCTTTTCCCTATCCTTATCTTTTCTGTAAATACTATTTTAGGTTCTCGTTCGTCCACCCAGCTACACTGACCTACAGGTAATATTCCATGAATTTTCCTGGAGTTTGTTTCGTATGTTTTTTTTCTGTTAGACACCTTCGTTTCGTGGGAAGACACAAGTTGACAAGTTTTGATATATTTACTATTTACTCACTCTCACGGACTACAAACAATGATTCAAAAAGTTGTTGTCATTGTTTGTAAGTAGCAAAAAGAATTGTCGTGATTTATTTCACACATAAGTTGAAAATAGTGAGTGTGAATAGTGAATGTCCGAATGAGAGTGTAGCTGTAGTATCGTTGTTTACGTTATATTCGTTCTGAAACACGCTATTTCATTGCACTAGATAATTGCAACTATTCACTTTTACAATACATTTCAAATGTATATTTAAATTTACGTGAATATTTCATTAATAATGTGTTTATTCAGAAAACTCCTGACTCAAACCCATTCACATTCCATGTATAGGCTTGCGTTGATGCAAGATGAAAGTACTTATCTTGTCCATAGGGGGTAGGGGCTCAGTGAGTAGTGTGGCTGTATGAGAGTAGAGCGCGTTTCAGACTAAACGCAATGCAAATGCGATGCGGTTGCGTTTTGAAACGCGTGCGGCAAATCAGCAAAAACTACTTCGCCGCATCGTAAAACGCAACGCGGCATGCGGCAGAGTTTGGCTGAGAAACTCCGCCGCACCGCACGTGCGGCAAGGTAATAACGCAAAACGCATGCGTTTTCGATGCGGCGAGTCTGAAAGGTGCAAAACGCAGCCGCAGAGACGTATTGCGGCGTGCGGTTGCACTTTACAATGGGAAACGCATGCCGCACCGTGCGGTGCGGCGAGTATAAAAGGGCCTTAGGAGGACCAGTAATGGTTTGGTTCTGAGGCACCAAGGTTGTACCAAAGGGAATCATAGTCGCGTATGATACGAATCAGAAATCACATAATCACAGACACAAAGAATCCACCAAACTACTGGTCAGACCCGTGAGCAGGGTGAAAATATATGTCATCTCAAACGCATAAACAAAAACTACTTCCACCAGAACAGAATTGAATCCAACTACCGGGCTAGCTACTTGGTCGCTCGAGAGCAATAAATGTACGTACGATTGGGTGAAACGAGAAAAATATTTTCTAAATAAGTCGTTTGTGTTATTTTGTTATTTCATAAACAAATTCAGTACGTATTTTTAAATTGACCTTGATTAAAAATACATAATGTTTTTTTTCAGAAGAACGAGTTTTGTCCTCCCAGCTATGAAGCAGCGGTCAGAGCGAAAGAGATCGCGGCTCAGATGAGCGCCGATACTCAGCCTACGCAGTCAACTGAAGAACAGCAGTTGATTGAGAAAGACGATGACAACAAGACCTAAATTTCATACTTCGTTAGTCCTCTTTTTGCCTTGCAATACTATATAATCCTATGCACACGGGTATCTTCATCAATCCTCATTTTCATATAATTCACCTACATGTTCACTTATTCACCATTCTTTTTTTTTTGAAAAGTGTTGATTTACAATCAGATTTGCGTTTGTGAGGATCGATGAATAATTTTTTGATTGTTTTGATGTTTAATTGTCTGCAGTATGAGATTTTTTGTTGTGAAACACTTTCCTATCGTGTTCTAGACGTTCTGTACTCAGTGTCACACTATTCACAACGATTTAATGTGTATTCACATTATTCACAAACCGCCTACAAAGCCTACAATCTAATTTCCGCGTCTTTTGTGACTGCTTTTAGTGTTAAATCTCGATCGTCTGAGGGCTCAGGAGTGAGAAGCAGTGTACAGTATGCTACCGATAACTTCTGCTATCACTATTGTCCAGGTAAAAATCATCGACATTTTATCACCTAGCTTGATGAAAGTCCAAAGTATTTCGGTGTTTTCAGTGGTTCTATTTGGCTTGCACCGTCTGTGCTTTTATTACGAATGGATGGCTAATGTATCTCATTCTCAAAGTGCCAACCCCGTTCATTGGTAGATTGTAAATGAAATGGTAATAAATAATTTTCTTCCAAGGAAAATATAAACAATTCTTCATTGCTACTGCAGTAGTCGATTTGATCTATGCTATTTTACACTTTGTAACGCTACCGGTGCGTGAAATATTATTAACGAATTAACATTATTAAATACTATTAACATTATTATTCGTAAAAGTGTGTTCGTACATCGTACTTGCATGTATTAGGTAGATGTGATGGATTCTGGTGGAGTCGTGTTCATTGCAACTGGAATCATGCGTAACAGAAAATGGGGAAATACTCTTATGTTATTGTTTTGTACTATGGTAAGAAAAACATACATTATAATTATTCATTAATTTGTATTTTTCAGTTTTGTGAAGCTATGATTATAGTGATTGGTATTTTCATCTACCGATGGATTCATTTATGCAGGTACATTAGGGAGACTGCACAGCGCTCTTTTTTGACATTTGGGCATTCGGTTTTGAATATGGCGCTAGAAATTTCAAGAGATAACAACTATGATTGCTATCTTTTTTGCATGTACATGTGCCGTTTGCTTCCGTTTGCTTCTGCTTTTAATTATTAAAAGTTTCATCTAGCTCAACACTAGTGTAGTAATACGTACACAAACAAACCACATTTGAATTTAGTTTCTTCTTCTTTCAATACTGACAGACAGTAAGATGAACACTAAGACAACCGACCTTTCTAGACCGTACTGGGTATCGACTGCCTATTCTTTCAAGGGCAGGGTACCGTATACCCTTGTCAACACAGTTCTGTTATCGTACTGGATGTATGTGGCTGTCAAGTTTTTCACACCCACCAACAAGTTGGTTGATTTCTTGAATTCAGAGACGTTTGTGCGCTATTTTCATTATCATAGGCACTCAAAACAATTTTTTTAGATATGTTTCCTTTTTTGCTTGTATACGTTTCAACAACCACAGTAAATAACATCCACGATTTCTCGTTAATTAAAGGGAAATCCTGTTCAAACTAGCACCCTCTCTTGAAAATTAGGCTGATACTTATTTGGAATTTGGTAGATCGTCGTGGAATGTGAAATAATAATGTTCAGGCTCGACCAGCAAATGTCGACTTTCGTGCGAGAAAACATGGATATGGATATATACTCGGTAGCATACGTTGGATGCAATTTGCGGTCGCCACCGGTGAGAGAGAGAGAGAGAGAGAGAGAGAGAGAGAGAGGGGGAGAGGGAGAGGGAGGGAGAGAGAGGGGGGGAGGGAGAGAGGGGGAGAGATGGGGGGAGCGAGGGAGAGAGGAAGAGGGAGAGGGAGAGAGAGGGAGAGAGAGGGGGGGGGAGGGAGAGAGGGAGAGAGATGGGGGGAAGGGCAGAGAGTCCATTCAGGTCGAGATGAGGAACATGCTGATAGCACTGGGCACCTACTGTATGATTATGTGTGCAGGAAGCAGTTTATGTGTATTCGCGACGGTGCAAATACACATCGGTGAACCCTCTCTCCCTCTCTCCTCTCTCCCTCTCTCCCCTCTCTCCCTCTCTATCTCTCTCTCTCTCCCTCCTCTCCCTCTCTCCCTCTCTCCCTCTCCCTCTCTCCCTCTCTCCCTCTTCCCTCTCTCTCTCTCCCTCTCTCTCTCTCTCGCCTCTCTGCTCTCTCTCTCCCTCTCTCCCTCTCTCTCTCTCTCTCTGCCTCTCTGCCTCTCTCCCCTCTCTGCCTCTCTGCCTCTCTCCCTCTCTCCTCTCCTCTCTCCCCCTCTCTCTCTCCCTCTCTCCCTCTCTCCTCTCTCCTCTCTCCCTCTCTCTCTCTCCCTTTCTCCTCTCTATCCCTCTCTCCCTCTCTCCCTCTCTCCCTCTCATCCCTCTCTCCCTCTCCCCCCTCTCTTCCTCTCTCCCTCTCTCCCTCTCTATTTCTCACTCTCTTCTATGATTTCAGAATGTTACGACGCGTGACCTTTCCGAAAAGACCAAGAAGCTGCACAGGAAGATGATGAAGTTGATGTTTATGCAGGTAAACAACAAACAAACAAACAAACAAACAACAAATAACAACAACAAATAACAGGTGTTTCAGGCTGCGTGTCCGGTTCTATTCATGTACTTACCGACCATGATTTCGTCTGTCATATTCCTTCTCAACCTGCCTGACAACATCATTATCTACGTGGTTGCTCTCTTTGCAGTCTACCCCGTCGTCGGACCACTTGTCATTGTCTACAATGTGAAGTGAGTCGTGTTTGCTATATTATTTGAACTCATTGATTTTCTTTGTTTCAGTGAGTACCAACACAGCTCGAAAAAGTGGCTTTTCTACGCGGTCTGCGCTTCAAAGAAACTGCATAGGATAAAGGTATAAAATTGGCAAAAAATTGAAAAGACCCACCATCTCCCCCATGAGGGAACAGACCACGAACGGGTGGTACGGTAACTAAGAGCACAGTCAAATTTGAAAGAAAGTAAAACACGAGCGGTATCAGGACTCGAACCTTCGACAGAGCGCACTCCGCAGATTGCTAGGTTAACATCTAACCGACTGCGCCATTGAGGACGTGGCGTGATCCTTTCATTGAGCGATGATCTACTGCGCACTTGTGGTTTTGTGAACAAAAGTAGACAATAATGAGACACAAGCATGAGAGACGATTCGATTGTTTTCGAAAACATACGTTTCAGCTGAAAATGAATGGTTTTCCTTTGCACAGTCCGTCTTTGATTGATCGCAAATCAACTAGATGTCTCAATACTAGCAAATGCGCTCATCGCCTCTATGGCGCAACCGGTAAGTCATTCGCCTAGCAATCTGTTCGGCTGGTTCATGTCGCGGGTTCGAATCCACTCTACGACAGGTGTTTTGCTGAAACCTTGCTACCGTAGCAATGTGCCTGCGAATCATAACTTGTGTAAGATTCAGTCAATCATTTGGGATTTTTGTCCACTTTAGTCCCAAAATGGCTATAAATCACGTGCTTTCAAATAGAGCGGAGCAATTCGAAAACTACTTTGGCGCCCGCTTATTTCTTGCACTTATTTGGTGTATAAAATTATTGTAATTATTGCAGATTTCTCGGGTCCATTCACTTTTACATCTTTCACAAATAACGACTGCAAAATCACCAACAAGGAGATATTAACTGAAAGTATCTTTCATTCAATTGTTGCGTTTTCATAACACAACAATGGAAAATCGTAATTCATAAACGTTTGATAAACGGTTGGCTGTTGAAGTGTCATTGAATAAATACACAAAATAAAATTAACGATGATTGTTGAGAGAGATATGTCTGAATGTGCATAAATACGCGATAAATAAGCTGAGTCTCATAGATATTACATTTTCAAATATTTCACATCTTTATCGAAAATGTCTAAATTGGCCGAGTCGGTGGAAACGATAAAGGTAAGTTCTGGAAGGAGGGAGAGAGAGAGAGAGAGACTTCTTACAGTACCTCTATCTCTCATGTTGTATTTGCGCTCTATCGCTTAACATTGTCTTGCTATTACTCACAACGAAATGCCCGACACCGTATTTAGGTAGGAACCATGTAGTTTACAACAGAAATACAGTAATCCTTTGTGATCCGATTTACGATATACAAGATTACAATACAAGATTACTCCTCACGAGTACAGTAATCTTGTATTCAAGTACCGTAACCTCTAGGCTGCTACAAGCGGTTCTTTGTCGCCACTGGAGTAGTGGACATACTGTACACACTAAT
>CAWZYM010000219.1:250000-268258 GCA_963966185.1 Rhabditoides inermis | reverse complement strand
TTTGTTAACAACCAACAGTACATAAAAAATGAGAAAAAGTGCACAAACAATGCTAGCCCTAGACTGATAAGTGTTTTTGTTTTCAGAGAGTACAATGTCGCGTAAAGTACTGGGCAGATTGCGTCTTTCACTGTTGCAGTAGTGGACGGGTGGTTGCGTTTGAGGTAGGAACATTCCACTCGAACTATATACAAGACTATTTCAGAGCACCGTTGATCAGTCCGTTCCCAGACCATCACAATACAAGCAGCATCGGTTGCGAAAAGACAAACCAGAAACTGAACACCCAGAACCCAGACTGTGTCTTTCACTATTTTCGAAATTAATTCGGAATAAATGCATGTGTAAAGTGGGACAGAACATCTTTCCACTCTTTTTATCTTCCTCTCCTTTTCAGATTCACTTTCCTCAATTTTTTCTACATTCTATTGAGGATCTTGTCCGTCCAGTCTAGAATTTTTGTCTGACAAACATCACGTAGTAGCACATTGCACGTCGTTTCCTTGTACTGTCTTCTGTCTCATAGAGTCTCACTACATGTATATATATATATGCCCGCACTCGTGACTCATCAATTTATATATATATATATATATATATATATATATATATATATATATATATATATATATATATATATATATATATATATATATATATATATATATATAATAGTTTTATTCATATGCATTTGTGGTGAAAACACGGAATAGAAGGAAATACAATAAGATGATCGGGCGGCGCAGCAGCCCCCGTCGTCGGTCTGTATCCCTGCGACCCGGTACAACCGCACTCTCCCCAGAAATCAGAGTTAACATGATTTATGCAGGAAAAGTGCAGTCTCATCACCCGAAACGAGATAAAAGTGAGTGAGAAAAACGGTCCATATGTGCCGTAAATCCGTGTGGATTTTTTTCTGAATGTGCTATAGCGGCAATGGCATAGTTCTCGTTTCTATCATTTTTCAGTTTTGCATAGTTGAGACGAAAAGCTAATCATTCCGTTTGTTTCACCAAAAAAATATCTTGAAAAAATCATGTAATTTAGACTAACATGGAGTGTCGTTTAGGTTTACGTCACAGAAGCCGATGGTGACGAAACTGATATCAGAGATACCCTAGCGGTGATTAGTCGAAAACTGTTATAAAGTCCACAGGACCGGGCAAACGTTTCGAAACATTTACGTTTCACATTTTGGAGTAAATCCGTGTGGATTTTTTTTCTGAATGTGCTATAGCGGCAATGGCATAGTGGATGATGCGATAGTCTTTCGAGCGGCAGGGTATGGGCTACAATTTCGACGCATTTCTTTTTGCGGACTTAGTTGGTGACAATATTGTTTACAAAATGTTTGCGATCGTTCTTTTGCCTACAAGAAATAGAAGATAAGTTTGTTTTTTTTTTTTGCAAAATTACACTCCTTTTTTTGTATTTTATCGAGAAAAGCTTTTTATAAATGTCTTATTAGAATAAATTGACAAATTATTATATGCACTTTTTATATGCTACCCTGTTCGAAACAAATTAATGTGTATTCAAACCGCATACAATGCAATTTCAGTTTCTTATGTGAGCGCTTCCGTTTCTTCTGATCTTACGCATCTTATGAGAGTGAATAGTGAGTATTTAAATTCAGGTTGAGATTGCCTGAACCTGGAGACGTAGTTTTTTTGTTCAAGAGTGAGAGACAGTGTACAGTATGCTGCCGTTAATTTCTGCTATCACTGTTGTCCGGGTAAGAATTATCATTTTCAATTTATCAAGCTTATGAGAGTCTTCCGGTGTTTTCAGTGGTTCTATTTGGCGTGTACTGTCTGTGCTTTCATTACGAATGGATGGCTACTATTTCTGATTATCAAAGTGTCCACCCCGTTCATTGGTAAACTGTAAATGATAATGATAATGAATACCCTTCTTCCACTAGGAAAATACAAACAATTCTTCGTTGCTACAGCAGTAGTCGATTTGATCTATGCTATTTCACACTTTGTAACTCTGCCGGTACGTGAAACAAACATTATAATAAACTCGCACCTAGCTCAGGATTTTTCGTTGAAAACATTTATGTGGAAATTGACACTACAGTATGCAGACGCGTAGCGTGCGCACGCTACGCGCAGGATTACAGCTGTTCTGGCTGTTCGCCCGCTGATTTTTATCTTATGTTTGTTATGTTTGTTTATATGTGTTTTTTTTGTTTTCCATGTTCAAACAAAGTAAAAGAAATGACTATCTATGTATAATTAATAAGCATCTGCAAGTACTCATCACAAAATAACTCAAAATAACGTTTATCGCGCTGCTTGTTTCATCATCCCTCTATCAGCTGTTTTTTTTTGTATTGTTCCATCTATTTCAGTTACAATGTCCGGTCAAGGAAGATTACCGTATGCACCTGAAGCACGACCGACGACTTCTTCTACAGGAATAATTCCGATTCCAACGACGCCGTCGCCTCGCGGTGGAACTCAGAGGAAAAACCTACTTTCCGCTGATGAGCGGGCTCGCTTGCTCCAGATGAGCAGTCACTCCCAGCCAAATCAGGGTTGGTATTGTCAATGTTTATTTTGCTGTGTTTATTTCATCATTATTTCCAGCATCGCCCCCCGATTGGTCGCGCCACAATGCGCTCTCGCCGCCCGCGTCGTACGAACCGGCCAAGAAGTACCCTCGCATTGTGAGTCAGTGTTTACCATATGTTTGTCAAGCGTGATTTAAGCCTCTTGGGACACCTCGTGCAGGGACGAGAGACAAGGGTACCCAGTTGTACGATTTGACGCCGCCCAAGAAGATGCTGAACAGTGGATCGCAGACAAAGTCTCTGGATTGCAAGGCAAGTTGATTGAGTGTATTTGCACAGTGACAATTCTATTTATGAACCGTGCGTATGCCTTGTATTGTGCTTCCTATGGTTCGGCCGTAGTATTCATACAAAACGCAGTGAATATTCATGTAACATGTGGGGGCACAATACCAAAAAAGACAGAGGCATATGTCTTAAATTCAAGGTTGCCGAACAGTAGAATTGTCACTGTGCAAATTTACTGTTTAGCGAATTTGAACAGGTTTACCATGTGCAAGCATCCGTGTCCAGCAAGCAACATTGTTTGTGTCCATCTCGCATGTCTTCCATCGCACGTAAGGGTACTGGTGGGGTACTTTTTTTTCGACACAACATTATATCATTGCAGGTAACTGCGAATGAGCGAGTCGATCGTTCCCACTCGCAGCGCGTCTGTGAGTCGTCCGGTATGATAGTCGCGCGACTTTATGCTGGTCTCTCGGAGCTCAAGGAGAAGTTCGGTGCGCCCCTCCCTCTCATCTACAAGGACATTGCCCATCTCACTGCGGCTCTCACCGGTCTCTCCCCGGATACAGTGCGTCGGCATGTGGAGCGACACAACGAGACTGTCAAGAAGAAGGGTGCGTTGCCGTCTTGCTACAAGCGGTATAAGAGGTACACCCGCGCTGAACGGATTGCAAGAGCGTTGCGCCGTGTCTGTCCTCGCATTCGCTACAGGATCCGGTACGTGATACACCACCGTTTCTACAAGAAGAATCGGAGAGTCACTGTGGCCGCACTCAAGGCGGAGGTGGAGAAGACCCTGGAACAGGATGATGAGCTGGCGCGTAGATTCGAGGAGGAAGAGTGGATAGACGGAGACGAGGAGATGACGGACGAGCAGGCGCAGAAGGCGGAAGAGGAAGAGGAGCGGGAAGAGCAAGACGCAAGGGAGGAGGAGCAGTCGCAGGCAGCAGAGGAGAAGGAGCAGGCGACAGAGGAGAAGGAGCAGGAAGCCAAGGAGAAGGAGCAGGCAGCCAATGAGAAGGAGAAGGAAGCAGCCAAGGAGAAGAACCAAGGTGAGTGAGTGAGAGAGAGGAGGGAGAGTGTGTGAGGGTGAGAGAGAGAGGGGGGGGGGTGAGGTGAGGTGAGGGAGGGATTAAAATGTGTTCAGACGATGCTGTGAAGAAGCCGTGGAAGATGTCTCTATCCACCTTCCGCTACCTGCTGCACGCGCTGAAGTTCAGGCACCAGCGCCTGACGGATAGGAACGCGATGATATTCGCGTCGCCGGATCTGACAAGGTGGAGGGCTGGGTACATCAGGGACATTCGTTCCATGAGAGCGGCGGGCTGTCTGCCGTTCTACATGGACGAAACCTGGAGTCACGCGGGAGCGACGCATCGAGTGGACTGGGTCGATCAGCTGACCCTGAAGGATCCGCTGCAGAGCGTCAAGGACGGGTTCACACATGGACCAGCTGCTGGGCCGGGTCGGGGGAAGAGGTGCATCCTCATCGGAGCCATCTCCGAGTTCGGCGCCCTCAAGGAGTCCTTCGATATCATCACTGCAGGACGTGAGTGCAGCAATCGAACAGTCCTCTTTAGGACTTCCAAAACGGCCCTCTTTAGGGCCACTGTTCTTTGGAACACTGATTATGTGAAATAAACTAGAGAAAGAGAGAGAGAGGAGAGAGGAGTGAGAGAGGAGAGAATGAGAGAGAGGTGGGTATTTCCAGACACTGACGAGGGGGACTACCACCAGTACATGAACCAACAGGGGTACATGCACTGGTTGGAGAAGAACGTGCCGCGCATGGTGGAGCTGGCGAAGAAGCATGGGAAGAAGGCGGTGCTTGTCATTGACAATGCACCGTATCACAGCGAGAGGGTTGAGAAGGTACATTATTACAATTCCTATTATAACTACAGTTTCCTTGTAATCTACCGTATACCTATGAATACGGTAGAGTACCGTACTTCCACATTCAACACAGACTGATTCATTTTCAGATCCCGTCGAGCAACAGTCGCCGTGCGGAGATGCTCGACTATCTCGAGAAGAATCGCATCCCGTACGACCCCGCCTTCACCGTCAAGCAGCTCTACAACGACGTGATCCTGCCGTACTACGCGGAGATGGGAGGGCGCCTGCGGGTGGTGCGGTTCTTGGGTGACGAGTACTGCAGGGAGAGAGGTGTGACAGTGATACGGCTCCCACCGTATCACTGTCACCTCAACCCTATTGAGCAGTATTGGTCTCTGGTCAAGCGCACCATCCGCGACAAGGGCCACGCCAAGACGACTGTGGACCAGGTCCGGGACCACGCGCTGGAGACGATCCAGGAGATCTCGGATGAGAAGGTGCGGAAGTTCGTGGAGCACGCAATCAAGGAGGAGGAGAAGCATATCGAGCAGGAGGGGCTGAGCAAGGATCTGGATCGGAGTTCTGGATGCTTCATCCATCTGGAGTCGGATGACGAGGACAGCGAGGAGGGAGAGGTGGACTCGGATCCGGAGGAGGAGAGGCCAGGTACGGATCTGGAGTCGGACGAGGAGGAAGTGAGGAGGCTGGCACACAGTCTCGGCAAGGAGGTGGCGCAGAGGTACTTCGATGGACGGACCCAAGACGATGTGAAGGGAGTGCACCCTGGACGCTTCGTCGGAGAGGCCACTGGATGCGCCATGGAGCGAGGTGGGCGTGACCGAGGTGGGCGTGGCCGAGGTGGGCGTGGCCGAGGTGGGCGTGGCCGAGGAGGGCGTGGCTCCGGAGGTGGACGTGGTGGCAAGGTGAAGGTGGAGTCTGGAGACGTGGACCCGGACGTGCCGTCGTGCAGTGGTGTCTCTCCTGCTGCACCTTGTTCCCTTCCGCTTCGCAGGAGTCAGCGCGCTCCCAAGCGCAAGACCGACACAGACTTCAGGTATGATTCCGACTCTGACTGAACGCTATTGTTGTGATACTAGACTCACTGTTGTTAATCTAACTTTGTTGTTATCTTTCCCGGTTGTTATTGTGTGATATCGATTGATATCGATTGATTTATGTTCGATTTGTTTATTGTTGTTGTTGCACGTACCTGCGCTCACATGGCCTGATGTTTGGATTATGTTCTGCTAATAAAGTCTATATTGACAAGATTTGTTTACGTCAACAAAAAGTAAACAACAACAACAGTGACTTACTGCACTCATTTAGAAAAGATGCGTCCGCGCGCGAAAAATCGATATCTTTCTTTGCCTCGCGCTCTCTGGCTGTCTAACCTATTTCGTTTCTTGCGCCTCTCTGCGCGAGGGAGTGGGAACTGGTGGGCGGGCCTACTATATCAAAGCGTGTTCCCACTTACATACTAGCACATACTACATATATTGATCTAAAGTCTAGTCTAATAGATGGATGTGCTGAATTCTGGTGGAGTTGTGTTTATTGCGACTGGAATCATGCGTGATAGAAAATGGGGAAATACTGTTATGCTATTGTTTTGTACAGTGGTAAGAGAAACGTACAATATGTACATAATTAATTTTTAATGCATCAAGTTTTGTGAAGCTATGACAATAGTAATTGGTGGCTTCATCTACCGGTGGATTCATATATGCAGGTACATACTCTATGATAGATAGATATCGTGCTGTGAAATGCGCCCTCATTTTATTTACGCGAAAATTTGATTCCGTAGTGAGAATTACCTAATTCGGGTCATATAGTGTGGGTCATATAGTGTGTTTCCTTTTTTGACTGACACATACAGCCCCCAGACAGTTCATGCAAATGCGCCATTTCCTAACCGGCGTAATGACGATGACCTGTCGATAAGCTCGAAACTGATGGTTATTGATTGATTGCGCAAAAACTAAACCGAATTACAAAAAAATCGGCTTCTGTATCGATCATCGTATATGAGTCAGCTAAGTCTCCAAAAAAAAATCAGCTCTTTAGCTTTATCCACCGTCAAGTAATTTGGGATTTAGTGAATGCCTATTATCATCTGCTTACTGTTTGAATGTAAATTTAATGAAAACTACTGATCTGTTGACAAAACATCCAACAGTTGATTTGTCAGATATAGTAAGAGCATACACCGTTAAAATTTCAGATTTTTGTCTTTTAGGAGAACTGAGACATACTACTTTTCATTAAAATAGCAATGAAAAGTAGTATATCTGAATGAAAAGTTGTATAGCAATTTTACATAAAATCATAAACTGAGCATTTGTGAGAAAAGTTGACAGAAAAGATGACGATCCGGCTCTGTACCGATTTGCGTAATGGTAAGCGAAACATTTCTTCTTTTTATACCAACTCTCTATCTCCACTCACCGCGGAGTAATTTGGAACTGAATAAAAATCTGGAGAATAAACTTTTCCTGAAACATCCTAAATATGAATTCGGAAAAGACCCACTTCCCACCACAATACAATTAGCTTACATATGTGCATGATGGCTAGAACATATTTCAATTTGAGCCTTCTAGCTTCATTGTATCCGGAGTTACGATTCCTTTCACTTCGTTGTTTTTTTTCCGTTTTTCTCATTTCGCATCAAAAAATAGACCGCACACTGCCCGGAAAGTTAGCAATGACCAATGATAGCACGTTTGCATTCAGTTTACATAGATTTTCATGCTATTCCAAACCCTCCTCATTTGTCGGTCAAAAAGGGAGCACACTATACACGCCAAATTGGTTATTCTCATTACGAAATCGAATCTTTGCGAATGGTTTTCTACATGATCCGTTCATGTTAGCATAGGAAAAAGTGTGATGTGATTATTAAGGAGGTAGTCTGCACACGAAATTCAGAGTGGCACTGGTATATTCTTTAAAGACAAACTACTTTTCTAGACCGCAGTGGGTATCGACTGCCTATTCTCTCAAGGGTCGGCTACCGTATACCCTCGTCAACACAGCCTTGTTATCGTATTGGATGTATGTGGCTGTCAATTTTTTCACACCAACCGAGAAGTTGGTTGATTTCTTGAATCGAGAATCGAGTACAAATCTAACAAATCACTTCTCTCAAGATTTTCACTTCCTTTTTTTTACAAACGTTTCACATTCAACAATTACAGTTGCTGAATATTGTTCAGACTCGATCAGCAAATGTCGAATTTTGTGAGAGAAAACATGGATATGGACATATATTCGGTAGCATACGTTGGATGCAATTTGCGGTCGCCACCGGTGAGAGAGAGGGAGAGAGGGGAAGGGGAGATAGGGAGAGAGGAAGAGAGAGAGAGGGGGGGGAGAGGGAGAGACGGAGAGGGGGAGAGGGGGAGAGGGGGAGAGAGGGAGAGAGATTCCGTTCAGGGCGAGCTTCGGAACATGCTAATAGCATTGAGCAGCTACTGTATGGTTATGTGTGCAGGAAGCAGTTTATGTTTACTCGCAACGGTGCAGATACATAGGTCAGAATTTCTCTCTCCCCCCCCCCTCTCCCTCTCTACCTTTCCCCTTCTATCTTTCCCCCTCTCTCTCTCCCTCTCTCTCTCTCTCTCTCTCTCTCTCTCTCTCTCTCTCTCTTTCTGTAACCCTCACCTACAATATCAGAAAGTTACGCCGCGCACCGCTTTCCGAAAAGACCAAGAAGATGCACAGGAAGATGATGAAGTTGTTGTTCATGCAGGTAAACAACAACAACAACAACAACAACAACAACAACAACAACAACAACAACACCAACAAAAGTCGTTTCAGGCAGCGTGCCCGACTCTATTCATGTACTTGCCAACATGTTGTCATCTCTCATATTCATACTCGACCTACCTGAAAACATTGGAATCTACGTCATCGTTCTCTATGCAGTCTACCCCGTCGTTGGGCCAATTGTCATTGTCTACAATGTGAAGTCAGTCGTCTTTATTTTATTTACATTCTTCTTCTTATTTCATCATTCTTAGTATACCTATTATATTTACAACTGTGTAATTACCGATTCAGTGCTTATCAACGCCGCTCGAAAACGTGGCTTCTCGCGATCTGCGCTTCAAAGAACGTGCATTCCATACATGTTATTTGATTGTGATTGTTTGGTGTATTAGAGTATTGAATACCATATATGAATATGTATCATAAATAAAGACATGGTGAACAACATGAAATGATTATAGATGTAAAAAAAACCGAAACTGATTCTGGACAATACTCTGAACAATTGAATTTCAAAGTTTTTATTCCTCCAATCTCAAAACAATTTGTAGCAGAAGGATAGTTTTTCATTTGAGAGGGGAGATCTCGTCAGGTGAGACTAGCTGCTTAGGCAGTGGCGGACATGGGGAGAGTGAGGGTCTGGGCGGCTCCGGCCACAGCGTTGAACGCGGCAGTCGCGTCAGCCTGGTCGGCGGGGGCGTCAGCGAACTGAATGACCAGCTTGTCCTCCTTCGGGGCTCCGGCAGTGCGGGTGATCTCGAGAGCAGTCGTCGCTCCAGGCTCGACGAAACCGAACACCGGCTTCACCTTGTACTCGTTGTTGTTCGACGACTTGATCTGCAACGAGCCGGCTCAGGAGATGTCGCCCAGATGACGTGCACTCACCTTGAAGCAGACCTTGGCGGCTCCTCCGTTGACGAGCATGTGGGAGGAGGTTCCTCCGGAGGCGGGGACGGTGCACGCGGGAGGGTCAGCGGTCAGGGTCGACATGGTAGATGAGGGGAGATGAGACGATGCTGCGATCTGCCTGCCACGCCGCTACACCTCGCTTTTGTACCGACCGGACACAGTCAAATGAGACGTGCTAATGAGTGAAATTACGCAGTTCGCGCTATTATGCAAATGCCGTTATTAGTATCGCATTCATTCATTCCCTGATTATGCAAATTTCCGGATGTCTCGCGACGAGTGCTCGCGCGGTGAAGACGATTCGGCGAGAGGAACAGATGACTGCGAGGAGGAAAAGGCCTACTGTCTGGTGAAAGACGCGATACGACAGTACGCACGAAATCGATACGCCTCGCCCAAGGTGAGCCTCGCGGAATCAATCGATAATCGATCGATTCGGCAGCTGTCTCGCGAGTTTGACTTTATCGAGCGGGTGGCGTCTCGTCTGGTGCGCTTTGGAGACATGGTGTGGAGCGGCGACTGTGAGACTATTCGACTCAGGTGCTCAGTGGCTATGGTATCTATTATCGATTGATATCGATCGATTTTAGGTTCTCGTTTCTGCCCGACGAAATGGTGGGCGAGTGGCGGCGCGACGGACTCGACTACGAAGGATCTCGATTCATGGGTGAGTATAGTCGGTTTGGATCCTATATGCCATCCGTGACATTTCAAATGTTGTGCAGTTTTGTGCAACACAACATCTATGTCATCAAATATCCAAAACGCGTCCATGAGTAGGAATCGAACCCATGAGCAGCACGCAGCGATTGCGCACTGGCTGCGCGCTCTACCACTGCGCCATAGAGACAGTGGTTAAGTGATCGAAGAGAGAGCACATGTAGCTCCACTGGCCACTTGAGTGTACAATGATGAGAGTTAACGACCAAACATATCTCCGAGATTCAATGACCTCTCAGTATGAGCCTCAATGGCGCAGTGGTAGAGCGCGCCGCCACCGCGTGATCGTTGCGAGCTGCCCATGGGTTCGATTCCCTCTCACAAAGCGTTTTGATCTTTGAAGATATACACGTTGTGTTGCACGAAACTGCACAACATGTGAAATGTCACGGATGGCATATAGGATCCAATCCGACTATATAATGAATTGATAACCAATCGATATGTACAGATAATGCGAGGACGGGCGCGGCACAGTCGCTGCTGTGTCGCTTCACGGAAGCGGGTGTTTTGGATGAGCAGAGTATACAGAGAGTGAAGAGGGAGGACGTGAGTTATCGATCGATATCGATTATTGGTGGACGTTTCCTTTCAGCCGCTGCGCGTGATAGACGTGGAGAACGCGTTGGTGTGCGCGCTGCTGAAGCTGGTGCCGGAGGAGCGGGTGGCGGAGGCGGAGAAGGAGCAGCAGGAGCAGCGACACGTTTGGGAGGAGCAAGAGCGGGAGATGCGAGAGGCGGTGGAGGCGTGGGAGGAGCGGCGGAGACGGGAGCGGGAGGAGCAGAGGGAGGAGTGGGAGGGCAGTGAGAGACGGGGGAGGGCGTGGGAGGAGAAGAGACGGGAGATGGGCGGCGTGCGGTTGACTGTGACCGAGGCGACCGAGGAGGACTGGCAGGAGTTTCATGAGTGGGAGGAAAGCGAGAGAGTGAAGAGGAGACGCGACAGGAGCATGGGCGGGAAGGTTAGTTGAACTCCTTTCCTTGTTCTTCCACTTTTTCATGTCGCTGCAGGATGCTCGACCGTTTGGGAAGCTTGAAGTGAAGGAGGAGCCGGCCTGGGGTCATGAGGATATTCCTATGAAGGAGGTTCGCGTGAAGGACGAGCCAGTCGATCCACCTGCTGAGGAGAAGATGGACGGATTCTTACCGGACATGAGTCACTTCAAATGTCAGTGATTGACAATGATTGGTGTTTTTTTATATATTAAATATTGTGTATTGATTGATTTGCAGACGTGGACGGGTGTGCGCGAGTGGCAGTGCTACGCGCCGCGCGCGCTCTCGGCAGACACATCGAAGCAGGCACGTGTATGGTTGTGGCTTGTGGGGTTGGGTTGTTATTTATGGGTTGGTTATAATAATTATATAAATAATTATATGGGTTGGGTTGTTATTCGCGAAGAATTTGCCGTTGGTCGATCACCGCTGTTTCCATGTTGCGTGTAGATGAGCAGTGTGAGAAACATATTGTGGATTGTTGAAATTTGGGCTGGATTGTCGGGTTACGAACTGCACATTTTCAACATTATAGTATGATTGTCCGAAAACTTCTTGTATTTTAGTATCGCATTCGTCGATGTGGGACTTTGTGGGACCTCTTAGACAAAAATAAATCGGAAAGAGTAAATGTAATTAATCAGGCACACATCCGGTTTCGGTCCCTTTCACCAGACCGAATGTGTGATCCTATCGGCCGGGACCATCATTTTAGGAAGTGGGAAGATGACAGTGACCAGTGATATTCCGGTGCTTGCAGACGATCACCGAGTGTGGCTGTCGGGCATCGCGTGGGAGGTGCTGGGCGGAGAAGCCGGGGCAGGGGAGGAGGAAGAGGAAGAGGAGAAGGAGAAGTGGTGAGGGAGGGGTCATGTCATGAAAAGAAATCGAACCGTCATCTTGTCATGTGGTATGTGGGAGAGGAAGACGGGACAGGGGAAGAGGAGTGGTGAGGGGAAGGACCATGAGACCAAGAAGACGAGACGAGTAGCATTACGTTTTATGAGCGGGGCGGGGGAAGAGAAGGAGGAGCAGGAGGTGGTGGGTGTGGGAGTGAAGAGAAGAGGGCTTGTTTTTGTGTTGGGGATAGTCGTAGTCGACACGCCATCGCGCGCTCTTTGTCTCCCAATAATATGAAATGCGACCAGAAAACACTTTTTTTACAGTAACCCGATCAATAATATTATGTATTCGCTAAAGTTGTCGCCAATTCTCCAGTTCAAATAACCCCGCACCATTCGTGCGCAAAGGCGATTTTGCACCGGTAGCGCGCAAGCAGCGCAATTTGGAATATACGAAAGCAATCCTTGATCGATGTCCTAGTCATCCAACATGATCCAAATCTCGTAAATTGCTTGCCACAGCGTATACAACATGCTTGCGCGCAAATTGTGTTCCTGGAGAAATGGAGAGGACTTTATTCAAACTGTATTGAGGACATCATCACATTAAATGTTGATTATACTGGCGGGATGCGTATTTGTTGCGGTTTGTGTTTTTTTCTTGTGGATTTCACACGTTCAGTCCGTTTGCTTCGCTGCTCGCTCGGATGCAGGATGTGGGAGTGTGGAGGACGAATACGCAAGAGGTGGGCATTGCGCTCTCTCTCTCTCTCTCTCTCTCTCTCCTCTCTCTCTCTCCTCTCTCTCTTTCCTCTATATTCTCACCTATTCAGATCAACTCCGAAACCCGTCTCCGTCTCCCCGCACTCGCCGATCTTCTCTCTCTGCTGCCTGCCAAGGCGGGTGGAGGTGAGTGAGGTGGTATTGATTGATTATTGATTTATTTAGATGCGGCGTTTGTGCGCCGCGTGTGTGACGACTTCTGGAAGGGAAGAAGAGATGCGACGAGATATACGGTGGTTACGGTGAGTAAGAGAAAGAGGGAGGGAGAGAGAGAGATCGACAGAGAGAGAGAGAGAGCGAGAGAGAGAGAGAGAGGAAGAGGGAGAGAGAGATACATACAGAGAGAGAGAAAGAGCGCGCGCGCGCGAGAGAGAGAGACAGAGAGAGAGAACGGGAAGGAGAGAGAGAGGAGGGAGAGAAGAGAGAGAGAGAGAGAGAGAGAGAGAGAGAGAGAAAGGGAAGAAGAGAGAGGGGGAGAGAAAGAGAGCGAGAGAGAGAGAGAGAGAGATCGAATGAGAGAGGGAGGGAGAGAGAGACATGCAGAGAGAGAGAGGGAGAGCGCGCGCGAGAGAGAGAGAAAGGGAAGGGGAGAGAGAGAGCGAGAGAGAGCGAGAGAGAGAGAGAGAAGAAGAGAGAAAGAGGGGGGAGAGAAAGAGAGAGAGAGAGAGCGACAGAGAGAGAGAGAGAGCGACAGAGAGAGAGAGAGAGAGAGAGAGCGCGACAGAGAGAGAGCGACAGAGAGAGAGCGAGAGCGAATGAAAGAGAGGGAGAGAGAGAGACATACAGAGAGAGAGAGAGAGAGAGAGTTAGAGAGAGAGAGAGACTTCCCTCTCTCAGGACGTGGACGTGGTGCCGGACTGGCTGGGCGAGAAGTTCCCCGGCCTCCGCTTCGTCGACCACGACAAACACGACAGGGCCGAGAAGTACATCAGAGGGGTACTGTACTTTGAAAATGGGGGGTACTGTACTACTCTGAGGGTTACTGTACTTTGAAGGGGTACTGTACTACTCTGAGGGTACTGTACTTTGGAAAGAGAGGTACTGTACTTTGAAAATATGGGTGCTGTACTACTCAGAGGGGTACTGTACTACTCTGAGGGGTACTGTACTACTCTGAGGGGTACTACTACTTTATGTGGGCATTGTAATTTTGAGTTCGAAATTCATTTCAGATATGCAAGTGCTCGCACGCCGAGGTGGTGGTGTCCGATCAGGGTACGGTACTTTGTAGTGTGATACGGTAGTTGAGGAATACTGTACTCTGATTGTGTGCTTGCAGAGGCGTTCCTGCTTGGTGTGCCGCGCTCGCTGGTGAGGGTCGATCTAGCGGCAGTCGCCAGGTACTGTGATAAAGATGTTACGGAGTTGGTGAAGGATTTTTGGCCGTAAATTTGGATTTGTAAGTCCTTTACGAAAATTGGGTGTTGCAATGTTGTGATTGTATGATTCTGTTCTGTTTGACGAACATGCCTCGGATTGTGAAATGTTTGGAAGTGCTCACATTTTGCAGTCGTGACACGGTACTCGTTTTCAAGATTTATCCAATCGTTCTCAAAGCACCGGGATGTATATTGTATGGAATGAAAAAATGGAAGTTATAAGAAAGTATGTGTGTTATGCAGTCGGGACACTGTGTTGTTAGTTGTTAAAGTAGTTCAGAGTGGATTGTGTACTTCAGCCGTGACACGGTGCTGTCTCGGGTGGCGCGCTGTCTGGAGCTGGTGGGTGTGCTGCCGGATATGCACGCCGTCGGCAGGGCCGAGAAGGCCATGCACAGGAGAGAGGTGAGGGGGGGCAGAGACACAGGGGGCAGTATACATTGCGAATTGCATAGTCATATAGGTTAGTCAATTTGGTGCACCGGTGGGAGGAGGGAAAGAAGTATTTCTGACTGACCTCTATGGAGACGTGAGGCACACTGCCGTATGGGAAGAAGTAGCTGTCGTTCCAGAAGAAGGCGTTCCGTGGTGAGCTGCTCGCCGCCATGGCATCTCGAATGGAGGACGCGGTGGCGGAGGGAGGAGAGAGTGAGTGGAGGGAGAGAGAGAGGGAGAGTGAGTGGAGAGAGAGAGGGAGAGAGAGAGTTGATAGAGAGCGGCGGAGTGAGAGGAAGAAAGAGAGAGAGAGAGAGAGAGAGAGAGAGAGAGACGGTTTCTTCAGAGTCGCGCACCCGTCTCCGCCTGCTCGCCGCATGGCTCACCCACCCAGTGATGGTCGACGGCAGCGAGGTGAAACTCGACATGTACGAGACGGTGAGGGGGTTGTTGTTGTTGTTTGTTTGTTTGTTTGTTGTTGTTATGGCCACGTTGATTTGAGGCGTCGGAGCGTGCCCGCGCAAGGCGACAGAGTGCGGGTGGAGAGACGGAGAGAAGGAAGAAGAGGAGGAGTGAGTCGATCGGCAAGGAGACTGCGCACAGGCTGGTGAGGGAGAGAGAGAGAGAGAGGGGGAGAGGGAGGGAGAGAGAGAGAGAAAGAGGGAGAGGGAGGGAGAGGGAGGAAGGGAGAGAGTATTTCAGCCGCCTCCTATCCACATTGCTTGAGTCTACCTTACAAGACACTGCAACCTTACTTTTTCTTTAGCGAGTAGTTGTTTCCTCAATTGTTGTGTTGACTTCACTGTTTTGTCCCCTTTGTTATACTTGTTATCGGAAGTAGTTGTTACTTGTTTTATTGTTATTTCGTAGTTTTATGTATCTGTTTTGTGTGTGTAAGTGAATGGAGTTGATAAATTTTGAAGATGATGATCGTTATAAATTTAAAGTTAATGTTGTCACAGTGTCGCGGTGATGACGATTCGGAGTGGTGGGGAAGGGACAGTGTCTACGAGAATGAGAGGGCTACTGTCCAGTAAAGGACCGAACAATACGCACGATGCAGACACACACTGACCAAGGTGAACCACGTGGAATCAATCTTTCTACTGTCCAGTAGAAACACGGGAGAGAACTCTCTGGTTTTTCTACTGTCCAGTAGAAAAACGGGAAAGGGCTTTATGGTCTTTCTACTGTCCAGTAGAAACACGGGAGACGGGTCTATGGTCTTTCTATTGTTCAGTAGAAACACGGAAAAGAGCTCTATGGTATTTCTTCTGTCCAGTAGAAACACGGGAGACGGCTCTCTGGTCTTTCTACTGTCCAGTAGAAACACGGGTGACGACTCTCTGGTCTTTCTACTGTCCAGTAGAAACACGGAAGAAGGCTCTATGGTCTTTCTTCTGTCCAGTAGAAACACGGGAGACGGCTCTATGGTCTTTCTTCTGTCCAGTAGAAACACGGGAGACGGGATCTATGGTCTTTCTTCTGTCCAGTAGAAACACGGGAGACGGCTCTATGGTCTTTCTTCTGTCCAGTAGAAACACGGGAGACGGCTCTCCGGACTTGTGCCGTTCCCGAGAGGAGGTGAGTGAGGGGACGGCGGGTGAAGATCGGGCGCGGATCGAAGGCGAATGTGCCGTCCGAACCGCCATCCGTCCTTTCATGCCATTCTCTGTCTACCTTCCCCCATTGAGACTAATTTTTACTATGGTGTCTGTCTGTCTGTCATTCTTTCCGGAGAGATATCTCTTTTCAAAGTATATCCTTTTTGCTAATTTCTTCTAGAAAGTTTCTTTAACACCCGAGAAAATTCCAAATATCTCGTCAATAGCGATCTTCTGATCATAGTTATCACCTAATCTCTTAACTATGGAGAAAATTTTCAAAGTTCTTCAAAATGAACGAAACTTGGAGGGTAGGTGAATCGACCTAGAAAAAATTGATAGCCGCAATACCAGCCGACTGTGACCTCATCTTCATGTCCAAATATGCGAATGTACCCAAAATGCATCCAAAATTCATGATCTTCGATTTTTATAAAAAAATTGAGTAGAATATAGATTACGTTAAACAGAGTACAACAATTTGTTTCATTTCTCGAAAAGTCGCTAAATAAAGCAAATATGATCGACTTTTCGTACAGGCAAGATAGAGTGTCCAATTTGTAAACTTAAGCGTTTATGGGCAAATAAACCCTACTGTCAAAATTTCAGAATGATCGGACTTTATCTTCATATGATATTAGATCATTTTTGAGCGCGCGCTACTTGCTGGGGTCGCGCCCACCGGGTTGCTCGCTACCAGCCGCGAGGTCAACAGATCTATGTCAATTAGTTGGCATTCGCAATTACTGACCCATATCCACATAGCGGTGCGTTAGTTCAATAGAAACACGTCCAAATATTCTCATTAATAGATTGATTCAGTTGAAAAAGACAAATTTTCTTCCTTCAACGTATAACTTCAACGAAACGAAGAGTTGAAGATTGAAAAAACACAAAGAAAGTTTTGCAAGACGAGTTCAGTAGTTATATGATGGTTTGTAAAGGTCAAACAAACTTCAAACTTTATCAAACTACTTCAAACATGCGCACAACACTTAGGGCGCGCCCACCGGCGTATTTTCTCTCAGCCGTGGCAACGAGGTCATTGTATGGATTGTATGTACATTATATAAATATGGATTGAAAACAGTGACTGATCGGATACATAGTGTTGTAGAAAAAAACTTTCATTGTCATCATCTTTCTTACTACTTCTACAGCAAGCGCAGGTTATGCGAGGGGCGTGCCAGCCGGCGTGCTTTCTGTCAGCCGTCGCATGAAAAGGGGACTGCATTGTTATCATATATTTCTTCTTTATTTTTTTTCGTTTTGTTAATAGCACATTGTTTTATCGAGACTGTTATGATCTCGTTATTACTGAAAAACGCTTTGTCTTTAGAGCAGTTCAGTAAAGCATGAAAGTGAGGTGAGGTGAGCATCAAGTGCAAGACTCAATCCAAACTACGAAGAGTGTGATTGAATAATCAATGAGTTCTGTAATTGATGTTGATTCATAATTTTTTTAATCATAAATTTCCACCCCGCTTCGTTCTCGAGCGCAAATAATGTTTGATGTAATACTTGCTTATTCTAGCGACAAAAAATCAGGATGTGAGAGCATTGTACAATTTGAGAGTGAGAGTGGGCAACAGGGATAATAGAACTGTATCTAGAAAATTGTTTTCACCGCCGCGGAGACGTGAGAGTAGACAGAAGTGACCATAGAACTATCTCTTGAAAATAACAGTGACCACAGCGGAGAAGTGATAGTATACAAGATATATATAGCATTGGACTGTTCCTAAATCATTGTTTTTGATAGAAGCGGAGACGTGAGAACTGTCAACCATAGAATTGTCTCTAGAAAAATTTTGTTACCGCAGTGGACCCATGAGAGTAGACAGAAGAGAGCATATAACTGTTTTCAGAAAAGTGTTGTGATCGATGCGGATACGTGAGAGTAAACAGAAGAGAGCATTGAACTTCTTCTAGAAAAAAAGATGAGATCGATGCGGAGACGTGAGAGTAGACAGAAGAGAGCATAGAACTGTTTATAGAAAAGTGTTGTGATCGATGCGGAGACGTGAGAGTAGACCGAAGAGAGCATTGAACTGCTTCTAGAAAAGTGATGTGGTCGACGCAGAGACGTGAGAGTAGACAAAAAAGAGCATAGAACTGTCTATAGAAAACTGTTGTGATCGATGCTGAGACGTGAGAGTAGAC